>JAEUYN010000121.1:0-57500 GCA_018257835.1 Euura lappo | reverse complement strand
TGTGTTATAGTTTTTATAGATTTTTAATAGCAACTCTTTTGATATGTACATTATGTATAATCGCATAATAGTCGAACTTAAATTCTAACAATACATAGACTTAGAATAATCATAATAATAGTGATAATGTGTAACATAAATAGACGTAGACATTCCAATTAAATATATTATAGGGTATTGCTTAGATCTCGAATAAAATTGTACTCTTCATAATGCAACAGATAATCAATAAATATTGTTCAAACAATAATATATAATGATCTAGAACTAGATATAAGATTATTCAATAGTAACTAATCGTATATCATTCGATAGCTATAATTCTACTATCATACTACGACTTCTTAATAATTATAAATTTATCTCGTCTTCGCGATTCCATCGATCTGCTTATATCGATCGTATTCACTAATCAAGGCACTGTGATTCTGTTTCATTTTTATATTGAAAATAATTTTCTCAAATATATTACGTTCCGTGTAACAACGATCACATAAACAAAATGCATAATGTGGATGAAACATCCTGAACACATTTATACAGTAGCTCTGTGTATAAATTTACATTAAAAAAAAAAAAAACATACGTTATCAACTAGGAATCAAATTGTTAATCATTTCGTTGAAAAATTCGCGAAAAAGCATCGTATAGTATTTAAAGCTGCGCTAATTACAAACTTTATACATTAAAAATATTCCCTCATTAAAAAGGCTTAATTTTATATCGCGTAGATATTTTCGTGTAAAAATTCTGTACTAACGATAAAAAGGCTGCGAAATTGTTAGACAAAGAAACAATATAGTCAGATTCGTTTTTGTTAATTATATTTGCACCGTGTATGCCCGTTGTCCTTCTCCCGGAACGGGATCCTCCAGGTATCAGTCGTCGAAGTCATGCCTCAGCTTTATGTAGAGGCACGAGCCCAGGACGATCCCGAAAATTTCAAGCACCGACAGCCCCAGACCAACGGCTCCAAGGATTATCAAGTGGTCCTTCGTCGTCTCGAGGAATTTGTATATGCAACCCTGCGAGAGAGAATCGATGAATTAAAAAACGAATAATGAAGACACCCCCCTAACCCTGAAAAAAGGACTCCTTGCCGTACCGTGTATTGAATGTTGGACGGGTGATCCCTCCGACCGCACAAAAGAGTTTGTGTCTTACAACAGCTGTCCGGTACAAGACTCCCATTTTTAGCAACCTCTTCGTCCTTTCTCCACTCGCTGTAAAGCCAGTCCTCAAATCTTACGGCTCCACAGCATTTGAACTGGTTTTGAAAATATAAAATATGTAAAAATTTATCATTACTTTTCACATCCTATTATCTTACTGAACTTTAAAGATGTAAATCGAGGGGTTGATGACTGTCCAAAAATAACGTACAACGATTACAATTACAAAAGATCGCAGATTAGAGATCAGAAAAACAAAAATTTGATCAATCACTGTGAAGATTAGAATGTAATTACGAGTGATTATAATATAGATGACAAAAAACGACAAAACTCCTGTTCCTGCAGAATATTATACAAGAGTGATAAGAAAACGCCTCGACGAGAATAATCGCCTTGTGAAAATTGAACAAATTTGAAAGCTATTTAAAAGTAATAATTCGTACTATAACGAGAAGTGAAGAGGCGCACTCGAGACTCTCCCTGTTCGTGGAATGACTTTACAATCTCAAGATTATACTCCGAAACGGTTCTTCTGTACAGTATAACAAAAAGGCATAAAAAAAATATCCTTTGAATCGCGTCCAATGGACGCTGGCGTTCATGAATCGACAACTCCTTTTCAATCGAGAGTCGGAGGTATGAATTCCGCTAACTGCTAAAATCCTCGAGGTTTTCTTTATAGCAAAAAACCACCTTTGTATAACGTTGCGCGTGCTTTGAATCTGAAAATCCCTTTTTGTGTTTGAATATCAAGACCGAATTTCTCCGAGCTATTTCCCGTGGGTAGAAAACTCACCTCTATCTGCATCGCGTCGATTGCAGCGGTTTCCCTCGACCTAACCGAATACATGTCGAGAAACGTGCGGTTCAAATTCTGACGAAGTTCCTGATCCACTTGCTCCTCGTAGAGTCGAGATATCGCACCGACTCCGGCCTCCAAAGTCAGCACAGCCATGACCACGAAGATATACTGCGATTAAGAAAAGAGGAAAATAACAATTTCAGTTAATTAGAGAAAAATGTTTCCCTAGATCTGACAACGAATCAAAGGAAAACACTCAGTCATCTACCGCGTCTCGCCCTGAGGCTATCGAGAAAGTTGTCTTTCGCAGTACATTATACACTCTGCCCACTCGGGTGTAGAAAGTCCCTCTAATTACTCAACCTCCGCATATTCAATACTCCGAGACTCTAATTGGCTCGTATACGGTAATATTGTCAAATCCATTTCCATTTCCCGCGCCACGACGTGACGTCACTATTCAACGAACTCGCCCGCCACCTAGCGTCAACTTTTCTAACCCCTCATAGGTTAGATTCCGAACTATGACGTCACGGATGATAAAAAATCGTTTCTTTCGTTATATTTGTGCGTAAAGACTGAAACATTCGGGTAAACAACCTCAATCCCCGCATCCCGATACTGCCAGGACCGAAGGGGGACGCGATAATTAACATGCGGTACCCTCGCGGCGGGCCCCAGATTCTCTTGAGGTATTTTCTCGTTGCCCATTACCGATGCCCTTATACGCACCGTTGTGCAGTGTCGAGGATCCGGTAGGATAGCGACGATGATCAACATGCGGTATGGTAACCACGAGATACGTGGGGGTACGCGAGTATTTTTTCCCCTCGCTATCTCGAATGCAGATAAACGCTGAAAGGATCCGCGCGGTATCGATGGAATTACGCCGTTTATGCCGACCGCTAATTCATTACATATCCTTTTGCGGTTGAAATTAAACGGACCATTTTTTTTTTCTTTTTTCTCGAACTCGAAATCGAACAGGGAAGTTTCCTCAGATTGAATAAATGGGTGCGTGATGAGTAAATACAATTTTTGAAAACAATAAAAATCATCGAATCAATCCCAGGCGACTGTAAACAGCAATTAAATATTATCAATTTGACGTCACGCGGTACCTCGGTCATGGTTGTCCGCAGCGCCGCCAGACGGTAGAACTGTGCGTGTGACGTCACGCGCGACCGGGAAATTCAAACGCTGTATTTAAAAAAGTTGATTTACGTGAGAACCGACTACAAACAATTAGGTGGAATGTGTTTTTCACCAATCCTAATTATCAAATTATCGGATAAAAGAATAAAAATCCACGAAATCCTGAAATTAATTCACGACTTAATTAACCGAGGCTCTAAGTCAGTTCTGGATGACAAATTGACGTTGAGCGACTAGCATCTGGGTCCCAACCGGCTCGGGGTGGGATACGAATTACCGAAGGTTATATATCGATAATAAAAAATAAAAAAACTTCCAACCAGCCACGCGGCCCCGCGTTCAGGGTATCAGATATCATTTAATCCGTCCCAAACGCTGTACAATCGTTCATTGCTCGACGAGCTATCCGTTGTTTTTCGTTATTCAACCGCGCACAAAACTTAGAGCGACCATAATGGGGTCTTTGTGCCCTCGCCTCTGGGTAGCCTTGGACCGAACCGATCGCTTTCAATCTCAGCTGCGCATAGTGCGCGTCGCGATGTAGAAACGTGGCTCAGATGATGGATCGAGGAATCGAGGAAAAAGGGAGGTTTCTAATTTTTCGTTGACACTCGACACTCACCACGATCAGTATACATCTGTTTTCTGACGTTACTCCCCCGCAACCGAGCCAGCTGGCTATAATCGCCAATGCTCCAGCAGCGATCAGGGCGTAAGCCAATATCGGATAGGTCGACGTCGAGAGGAGCGAGATATAGCTGTGCTTCGATACCACGGTCCAAATACCGATCCCGCCGACGACCAGGCCGGACAGCTGGAATTCGTTAAAAAGAAACAAGATTAGACGAGTTACGATCACAATTGACCCGATTAGGATCATTTTTTTCGTTTCGTATCAAAGTTTGTTGTGTGAATAATTAAAAAAAAATTGTATAATTGAAAATCAATCACATCGATTGTGCAAAATTGATTGAACTTCGAAGCCTGTTAAATTTTATTCTCACAGGAACATCGAAAATGAGAAAAGTTACGAGATTGTAAGAAAAACGTGACCAACGATGAGCTATGATATGAATATACTGCACTATGAATCTAATAATCACTCTTTGAAAGTATTTTAAGCGAATGAAATTTGCAAGATGAAATTTCAAGTGCGACGCTTTTTCTCCCTGAACATATAAAAAAATTAGAATATCGTTCGAGGGTTGAAAAATAATGATTAGGTAAAGTTTAAAAGTCTTGAGGGAAAATGGAAGGGTGCGAATTTCGGAGTTTGGTTCTAGATTAGCGAGTCTCTTATCAACGTACCAAATAGATACCCGCACGTAATCCCAAAAGCATTTAGGGGTTTGCGCTCTGAACCAAAACGAGGTTCCTCATTCATTTGATCCTAATCTCGATGTCACGTTCTCTGAACCCGGATCCACATTTATCCGGAATAAACGTGATCTCATTTCACGATCCACGCGGTGCTATACTTTTAATTGCAATAACAATTTATAGAACGTATTCTCTGATTGGAAAAAAGTAAACTAGGTGAAATGGATGGGAAAATTTGTACACTGTTAAAAATATCTTCTAATTTCTTACGCAAACAGGAATGAAATTTACAAATCCTGGCGATTGAAATGAAATTAAAGAAAACACCTTTTATGAAACTGTTTGGGAGATTCAAAACATACTATGATTTTTTTTAAGTGTTCATTGACTGAGGTCTTTCAGTTAATTATCGATAATCCAACCAATTAAACGTAAAATTATCATTTTTTGGTTTATTCTGCAATATTTTATGATCCGATTCGGCAATTATTGTAGCAGTGGTTATCATGAATGTTCATATCACATGAGTATTCAGCCGAATTTTCAGAACATTCCGTGTATAAAATGTAGTATAATCTTGGTTTATATGAAATTTCCGAATGATTTTGAATTTTCGAAACTGTTATATGAATATTGAAGTTAATCGCTTCACATACATTTTTATGAAACTTAATACAGAAATTTCTATCAGTGTACTGGAAGTTGTATAATTCGACGTAAGACTCCACCTAGGTGGGATGTCCAGCGGTTGTATCCCCATATAGATTGGAATGTCCATAAAAACGGTCACGTGCTCTTAAATGGTTTTTCCTTTTATTTCCTTCTCTATTCCACCTACAAGATGAGGTCGGGTATGGGTATATACATATATTTCTCGAGATATAAAAGATCGTCGAGAGCGGGGGCGTGCCATCGTGGATCAGACCAGACGCGTTAGATGAGGCTGAGGATACGGGGACATGCACCACCGTATAGTAGGGAACTGGTCTTTGCCTAAACTGAGAAGATTCCAGAAAACCAGTTGTGTACCTACCGACCTACACGCCCGCCGCATCTCTTAATTGGGACCAGCTTATATATACATATATGGATAACTCCGCGGTTACCTATTGTTCCAAGAGTGCTTCTTGCTCATATATTCAAAATTGAAACGAAAAGAAAAAGAAAGGAAAAAGGCTCCTTCAAAGATACCAAAAGAGAGTGAAGCTGATCCCTCGTGGCTAATTAGACACAAGTTCTGGGAGGGCGTTTATAATATCTTTCAGGTATTACCCTTTTACCTCGGGGCCAGACGTGTGCCAGAAATTTTGGACCCAAGACACGCCCATGAGAACTTCATTATTATAATTACTTTCTATACCTGTAGCGGATCAAAGAGGCCCTGATCACTCTATGATTTTGGACAATGCCGGACCATTTTGGACCATTAAATAGGCAACCCTAACAATTTTTATCCCCGCCGGATCATTATATGATAAAATATGACGTTTTAACGCCTTTTGGACAACTTTGGATCATTTTTTACCAGTCAAAAGAAACTGTGGTTATTAAATACTCACGAATAGGACAACGTTGTAGATGTGAAGAACGTATTTGAGGAAGTTGACCGAGCAGCAACCATCGTCTCGACTCCTGATCCTGGAAGATGTTCCTGGTATTCTCTCCGCTCCTTTGGCCATTTTTGTTTCTGTTTTTTTACTTCTCTTCTACGAATGATTACAACAGGTTTTGAGGAATTCTTCGTCACCTTGTCATCGCTTCTGTGAAAAGAAGAAAGAAAGAAAAATTGAATAATAATAACAATAATCTCATGATCAGAATTTTTGGCTGATCCTAAATTGCAAAATAGAATACCAAAAAAAGGTTTGAAATTGACCAAGAGACTGGATCAATTTTGACCAGAGGCAAAAAATAGAATCCACTTTTGTATCGGTGAAAGGGGGCAGAATGTGTTTCGGATCGGTTCGGCACTCGAAATTCAAGCCGAGCAAGGAGAAGGAAGGTATTATTTATCAACACTATATCGGAGCCTGGCGCGCGCCAGAAATAACAAGACCGATACCGAAAGAGGCATCCTCTCCCTGCACATGCGGTGCAGCTGCATTGATTAGACGATAGATACGCGACTTCCTCCGGAATCCATAAGGAAAATAATCCCCAAATCCACCCAAGAAGAAGAACAAGATTGAAGACTGTGTGGCGGAGTGCAGTCTAATGATCGAAGGTGGACACAGATTTATGGGATCAGGAGAGGAGAGAACGTTAGAGAATAGAATGAAAGCGCACTAGGCGAAACAGAAAGAAAAGAAAATAAAAAATTGAGAATAAGAAGAAGAAGAAGAAAGAAAATAAAAGAATGAGTCGAAATCAAGACTGCAGAACGTGGGCGGAGCAGTTCGAAGCCTGATTCTCTTGTACTCCTCGTACACATCATGCATTATCCAATTCGTTATGTAGCTCCGTTGAATATATGTTCATTAAAACAAATCGCAGCGGAAGAAAAATACTGCAAAATTCGAGGGAAGTTGTCGACTAAAAAATTTACGATGAAACATCGATTGCTTTTTTTTCCAGAACTTCCGAAGTCTTCTCTTCGTCAGAAGAAGGGAAAGATTCAATATTTGGATGACGAAGCCGATTGTGAGACACTCGAAAACTCTTTAGAGAATAGCATATGACTATCGTCAGTCCTTCGAGTGAGTCCTCGAGCTTGTGACTGTAGAGGTTTAAATTATATTAATATTAGCCATCATAAAGTGATAAAACTGGTTGCAATGAGTGTTTGTCAAATAACCAACGTACCACTTGCATGATTTATTGCTTATCATTTACCCTCTCAACTCTAGATGCGATAATGCGATGAAGAGAGAGAGAGGAAAGGACACAGATACACAGGGGGAAAATGACCCGAGGATATTAACGGTTTTCTATACTCACTATATACACACATGGTCAGTCGGACACGGCGCGTAGATCGTATAAAAGGAATTTACGTGCGGTTGATATTTATCAATGAGCAAACGAAATGAATGAATGAACGAATGAACGAGCCTGAGCACGCGCCACGGTATTTTTTCTCTTTTTTTTTTTCATTTCTACTTTTTTCTCCCACCGTCTAACACTTCTCATTACATATTCTCAATCTTCAATCCAACATATAGCCTGGAGCAAAGTACATCCGGGACACGAATTTCCTCTGAATGATTTTCAAATATAATCAGGCTGACTTTAGGCTATCTTTAGAACTTCCGGGTTATTTGTGTACTCAGACAATATTAATATTACGATTCAACTCCAATTTTTTGAATATTCAATGAAAAATTCGTTATCAGCAACCCAAAAAACCCCCGGGTACACATTTCAATCAAAATAGGATAATTTTTAGATTTTTCAAGCAGCATATCGGACTCGCTATTTTGAATTGCGCAAATTTCACTACAGATTCGTGATAAGAGTGCGAAAAAAAATTTTCGATACCAATTTTATTCAAATCTGTTCATTCTTGATTTCATTTTTCGTCTGAGTTTTGGAAAATGACGTCGATTGAGACCAATATGATGAAAATGCGGTCCCTCGATTCAGAGATATCGACGGACTCACTTTCGAACTTCGAGGCGATTACAACCCATATCATACATTATCTGGGTAAATTGATATAATATTTGAAAGATATTTAAATTGATTCGATAACTTTATTTTTCTCTCTGAAAACCTAGAAACCGGAAGTGGAAACAGTAACGAGGTTGAATTTGGAATTTCGATTGATTCGTCAATCTAGATCCTCGAGTGACGGGGGATAAACAGGCGCAGCTAGAGGCTCGTTAAATTATTATACCCATTGATATATTATCCACGACACTTTAAACTGCAGTCTTCGTACATTATACAGACTATAGTGTGTACAGGAAAAAGGCAATAACACTTTAAAACAGTAGCAGCAGGCCGGGGATGGATGGAAGGCACGTTTAATGGGTGGCAAGGTTAACGCGATTGGGCGATTAAACCGCAATTGATAAATTGCCCATCATCGTCTCATTCACATACGGGGAGAGCGCATTTAATAAATGAGGATATATCGACGAGTCGATAGGTGAGACCGGATTGGATGACTTGACTTGACCGCCTCGCGAAGCCAAAAGTTCTCATGCAAATCGTCTCGAAATTCTCTCCACCGGACGTTTCATTTTATTCCCATATCATTTTCGAACCTTAGACCCGCAAATTCACCGTTACGTTAAATCCGGCTTTACCCAGATCCCCGGAGAGCCTAGATACACTCTTATCTGAATCTATCAACCCATCTTGCCCACTGTACGAAATATGATACGACGGAGCACCGTTCATGCAACTTAAACATTTTTTACTCATTCAGCGCAACTTGAATATTATCGTTAAGGACTATAATCTTTTCGCTTGCGAAGGCGAACGATAATTTTCTCATTTCTCATCAAAGGAGAAAGAAAATGAATTTTGAGAATATTTTTCTAGCCATAGTTTTGATCAAATTCTGTCTTCTTTTGCATCGCCGTAAGATTCCTTGAATTTTTTCTGACCATAAAATGATAAGATGACTCAAGAAATATTGTATCAAGCGTAGATCGGGTACGAAGGGCGAGTCGCGTGGGCCGTCGAGTCCCGGGTTTTTGCGTGGGGACTGGGGAGCGCGATTTGAAGCGTCGAGTGCAGGTGTCCGGTCGAGAGGCGAGAGTCGAGCGAGCCTCACCTACGTCACTCCTACGCACTCGCGTATGCACGCTGCATCCACACCGCGCGAGGTGTACCGGCGCGGCACGATCAGCACGAGCGAGGCGCGCTCGCCTCCCACCTCGGCCGGAGTCACGATTTACAAATCAACCCAACGCTACTCCGCACCGGTTCAACGACGGATTACGGCTCCGGGCGGCGTCCCACGCCATCCGCTACGTACCGAGGAATCGGTTCTCGAAAATCGTCTTGTCGTCATTATCGCGATTACACGTGTAGGTATGCTTGAATAAAAATCGGAGTAAGTTTGAAAAGAAACTGATGCAATTTCCTGTCCTCAATGTCGAGATGATTGGGTTTCATCCGTTGATCCACGCACGTCCCGGCTATCTGAATATTAATGAATTGATAAAGCGAGTAACTAACCACAATGGAGATATTTAGTCGCAATTTTGAATCATCACTTCGACCAGCTCGGAGACTGCAAACGATCCCAACTGAATATTTTCGTGTCACATTCGCCGCTAATCGTAAAATTGTAAGGATGATGATTGCATGACTTTGGCGTACATGAGGTTCAGAGTGATTGAATAAAGGGAATAATGCAAGCTCCGTGTGCTCCGGTACTTAAACGCGTCGGTATGTAAATGTAGTGCTTGCATAGCAGCTTCATCCACGTTGCACAAATATTGAATCGGGTATGACGTGGAACGTGACCGTATCCGTTTACGTCGGACGTTATTATTTTTTCTATTCGTCGGTTCGTATTTTCTGTACCCACGAACCTGAAGCCAGAAGTCGGATTTCTCGACGGAACCGCGTTCAGAAAGCAGTTGTACCTACATACGTCGAGTAGGGATTCGAGCGTCGATATCGGGTATTACTTTCCCACTTTTTGTCTACCATGGATGGAAAAATATCGCGTTTCTTCTTCTTCTCGAACTTGAAAGGTTGACGCGCGGTGTATTCTAGGGAAGCCTCGCAACAATTTCTACCTACACGCATCACGTGTCTTACTTTTACGCAATCTTAGAATTTTTTTTACCTCGGTCTTGAAGGGCTGAAAATGACTGAAAAAATCGAGCAGGAAGTAGATGAGATATATGTAGTCAGAAACAACCGAGGAAATGAATGAAATAATGAATAAATAACGAAAAACTATAAGAAATAAATGAGATAATCAGAGAAAAATTAATCAAGATGCTAGGATAAAAAAAAATGGAAAATAATGTCTGACAATCGTTCAAATCTTGAGTTACTTCCCCTCGGTTTTTAGTGCAAACAAAAATGAATACTTTATGCATCTAGTCTAGGTTAATTTTAATTTCTGAATATAAAATCAGAGATTCATTTATTTCGGTTCACGCGCTTCCGGAATGACATTCGGTCCGGTAAATCTGGGGCGATTCTATCGACTGTGAAATAGTTTGAGGGAAAAAGAAGTGGATTAAGGAAAGAGGGAAGAGAAGAATATAAAGAAGGACGGGGAAATTCGAAATTCGCACAATACGTGTCACGAGGTATCATCGGCCTGACGTGATAAAGGGGGAAGAAACAAACTATAAATAATCATCCCCCTCGCGAGATTGCCGAAACTTCAGGATCCAAAACCTTGTTAAAGCCGCCAAAAAAATCAACCCACTAATTTATGAGAAGCTGGCTAATTTCCGTGGACTTTTATTACTTCTCAGCCTTTTTTTTTTTTAATCCGAAGTGGATTTTAAGATTGACACTTGAATATCGATCTTCTTGGAAATCATTCCCTTTTTTATCAAATTTATTCACTAATACTTCAAGATCGTGATAAAAAATTGGAGAGAAATTCCCTCGTGGATGTTGAGTCAGTTCCTCCTAACGTATATGAAATCATATTTCTCCATGGACCATTAACGTCATATTTTGCGCTTCGTGTCGTTTATCGACTTCACGAGGGAAAAAAAATCGTTCTACCTCAGTCACTTTCATAAGAGGACCGCGGAAGGAGTTTGTAGATCAAATAAAGAAAACAGTTATATACAATTTTAAAAAGCTTTTAAAAATTAATTTACGTGTCAAGTAAAAAAAAAAAGGGTAAAACTATAGAAGCGTTAATGTTTTTACCCAGCATGGGCTCACTAGCATCGCGTGTAAGTCTGAAATATATCATATTTGCGTCAACGAACACAGCACAGAGTCGCCTTTCAGGATGTAAAAGGCTGCGTTAATACAAAAGAAAAAGAAAATTATTAAAACAGTAACAGATAATAAATATATATTTTTTTCGTGGGTGATCATCAATGTCAGGATCATAGGATGCTATAATTATACTTTTTCGATCGTAGAAAATCGTCGCTTCTGATCCCTGACCTTATACCAAAAAAAAAAAATCATCTCAACAAACACGGCATAGACTTATATTTATACGTATTAGATCATTACGTAACGGAACACCTACTCCGTGTGTGACGGTGTGCACTCCAGTGGTGCAAAGTACAGAGTACCGTTACACTCACTGCGACGATCGTGCCTCAACCGATCTTATATATATATATATATAAATAATATATAGATTGTTTTTTCACGAGCCATTTAACACACAGGAATTAAACAGTCTTTATATATGCTCAGATAACATTGTACACGCCTCGTTTATGCGATTATACGGTATAATTAATAACAATTAGCCTAATTACAAGCGTTATGAATATCAGAGATTGCCTTAGTGGATACTTTTTTTTTCTTTTTTTTTTTGCAGGACACTACTGCTACCCTTTGATTGTGAATCCCACTCTCTCGTTAATTTTAATCAGTCGAAAAACGTAACTAATTGGTGTTAATTCGAAGTGTAAGTAAGAAAAAAAAAAAAAAACTCTTTGATAAATTATTCATCAGTGGTGTTGAACCCTAGTGTTGATATTGATGAATTAATTTTGTTGTGAAACTCGTTACTTTATGATTCTGCTCGAGAAATCAACACGAGGTTATTCAGAGTGGATGGAAAATTGAAGAAGACGGAGGAGCGGAGGATCAGAGGATCAGTGGACCGGAAGACCACGCGTCTCCCACGCGACAGAATCCAGTCAGGCGAGATAATGATTGTGGAAAGAATCAAGACGTCCTACGTCTATCTTTGTCCGACGCTCTAAGTAAAGGAAGTGTTTTTACGATATCTACAAACAATAGCTATAGCTTTTCAAAAGTCTTTCTCTTGTATACACGATTAAAATATGAAGATAGAGAAAATTGAGAAAAAAAAGTTACGACACGGGCACGCCCCATACAATTTTTTTTCCGGTCAGGGGATTGAAAGTCAATCTGAAACCAGTCGAAATCTGCACGTGAAAAGTAGTAAACTGTCCTATAAAGTCTTTTTGAGGCTGCTAACTGCAGTAAAAAGACTTTATACCACAGTCTCAAAGTTAGATGAATAGAGTTTTACTTTAGGATCGAAAACGGGCATCAAAAAGTGACTTTTTAATACTATATGTGTGTATACGTTGAATAAAATTAGTGTCCAGATAACCGTTTAAGAAGAAATTTCCTGTTTGTTATATCGTTCTTTCTTATTTTCCAACAATAAAAGAACTTTTGAGAAGGTA
The DNA here is from genome assembly GCA_018257835.1 of Euura lappo. Classification (NCBI taxonomy): domain Eukaryota; kingdom Metazoa; phylum Arthropoda; class Insecta; order Hymenoptera; family Tenthredinidae; genus Euura; species Euura lappo. The sequence continues at coordinate 44,766 of JAEUYN010000121.1, read as the reverse complement.
ATTTGCCCGCGTGTATTATTTACGTTCTTTTTTCTTTATCCCCAAGTTACCGTACACGTAAAACTTTGTCGGAGTTTGTGAAAAAAGAGAAGAAAAAAAAGAACAGTTCGAAAGTAAATATGTATAGGTAAAAAATGAGAAGAGAACAGCGCCGATGAAGCGAGTGCAGCAGACTTCGCCTGCCTGTTCGGTAGATATTATGTATGTACATACATACATACATAGGAAAATGAGAAAAGTATATAATCGTTACGGAATACTAATTGTTACGGTTAAAAGAAAAGTTTCTTCGAGAGACTAAATAGCCTCTAATCTCCTCCCGTTGTTTGCGGTAATTGGAGAAACGTAGAGAAAGAGAGACAGAGACTGATTTAAAACGAAAAGTGTCTTCTGTCATAAATTCAAATATTTAATCCCCAAAATGCCAGATGCCCACTTCCGGTCTCCGCCTATTATACACATTAAAAGCATTATCCCTTATAAATCTGGATTATGTACGACTGTAATGAATAAATAATAATTCCGACGAACTAAAGGAGCAAAAATACTCAGAGCTATTCGATAAATTGGTCCATTCGTTAGATATATCCTATATCCTATAGGGTGCGAAGGGCACCAGCCAATTAATACTCGTACCTACTTCGAGCGAATATACCGAGAGCTAGAGTCAATTAAATTAATTAGACCGAGTGAATCTCCCGGTCGTATCACTTGACTTGTTTATTAAAACAGATTTCAGTCACAAACCACTTACCATGAGATTAGAAGTGTCACTGGGAGTCTGGCCAGCTGATTACAGCGTTATGCGACACATTTTAGGACTCGCCATGTGGCTCGTGGTGAAATGAAAATTAATACAGCAATTTTTACTCCGACGTTTATGTGCATCGGAAAAATCATGGATGGAACAAAATATCAGTTGTTTCTTTTCCTCGTTTTAGGCGCAATAAATGCCACATGCGGATCAATAATTTTGTATAAAAGTAAAGTTTCTTCTCCGTTGGTATAAATAAATTTAAATGGGGTTTTCACTTGGGCAAATATTTGCCTCGGTGTCATTCGGTATATACAGCTGAATATATATATAGAGAGCTATAAACATCGGGTCGTTATTTATCGACAGGCTTCGGACTCTGTTTGACTCATTGGCCTACATTGCGGGCATATATACACATATACCAAATTTAGATAATTCCGGACGTGGAACTGAAAGAAGAAAAACAAACATAGAAGAAAGAAAGAAGATGAAGAAATGCCGGAATTCTGTATCTCAACCGGAATTTCAACTTCTGGTTCGACTCGCGAATGTCGTAAATCATGGTCACGGTCTATGGTCTCGTCGGTTTCTATGGCGTGACGGAACTATTTCGAAATAGGAACTCTGGGCTCTGCCGTCGGAGATCAAAATCAGATTCAGATCTAGGTACGCTACACAAATTACAATTAACGACGCGACTTTTATCCCGGTGAAACAAATATTTGCAATTGTGGGAACATTTTTTGTTAAAAAAAATTGTTAAAAATCATCATCAAATTAAGTATTTCGTATGAGGAGGACTAGAAATCCTATATCTAGTGAATTCCCAACGATTGAACAGTCTGAAGTTGGCTATATAATCGAGAAACGAGCTTTCAGACAATTGGATTGTGGTTCTAAACCGTTGGAAAGCTTGTATCCCGATTTCAGCCAACTTAATTCGATTCCAGAAGGCAATCATCATTATTATTATCACTAGCAATATCATTTCATAAATTCTGTTTCAGATTACTAATCCTCTCATTATTATCGATACTCCATCGATATTTTTGTTGTACCGAATAGTGACGTCACTGAGTAGTGCGAAATAGAGACCATTTCAAACTTTCGTTCTTAAGTTTGATGTATATTTTTTTTTTTTTACTGTCCCGATTTCGTGGCGAACCGAATTTGGAGATTCCTAAGATCCTAGTGGCAACTATAAAAATTGAGTATATATTCTTGGAAAATTTTGATTAGTTGTAAAAGAATGACGTCAGTATATAAACCGCAGTTATACGATCACTGGCTTCGGAATGTTTATGTTATACTTGCTAATAATAGTGGAACAACATAATAAACTACCATGAATCCCGAGGAGGTGATGACTCAAGATATACTCAACCAAACGTTTGAGAAGCAGTCACGTAACGCGAAGAAAAATTTGTTACAGTCAATATTCATCGAGAATCTGGATTCTAAATATGACGTCTTCTGTAATGAAACTGAAGCCAGCAGCCACATTTAGCAGCCAAAAGTCCCGCATTCAATCAAAATGATCAATTCAATTCGAATGATTTTACGAAAATGAAGACCCGAATGTCTACCATGTCATCCATGTTTGGCTCATAAAAATTTTTATGACACCTGAATGTAAAGTTCGGGACCTTGCACGGCGGCTTAGCGGGACGAAAGCAGCCGATTGGTAGCCAAATATTTTAGCAGCACCTACAGTGAATCCTGACCATTTCCGAAAACGATTAAAACAGTCACGAGGGAATTAATATCGTGGTATCTATGCAAACGAATCGGTGTATCGTTTGGTTAATTATTGTAAATCAATAATATACGCGAATGGGGGGTGCATCTGTGATTAGCGTAAGTCTAAAGTTAATTAATCGAAGTATCCTAATTTGGTGTTGCATAATTCCCATCTTCCCCTCAATTCCCCCATGAGAGAAGCTGTTCAATTAACTAAATAAAGCCTTGATTGTATCGATCCTTGTGTTTCATGGGTGGTAATTTTGACCCCTTAATACACACGATAACAACAATAATATTAACCTGCGGGGGTATCGAAACGGATATCACTCACGATCGAACCGTCGATATGGGCAGTAATTGACTCGCCAACTAATAATATAAAGGGGATTGAATTAAACGACGCCAAGAAAAAACGTAATTGCTCAATTCGACGATGATTAGACCTAATTCGATACGAATTTGATCGATGAACCGTTGATCTATTGCATAAAAATGAACTTTGCAGTCTAGTTCAGCTTCTCAATCGAGTCTCCACTCTGCTTTGTCGGAGGGTTTATTATGTCTGAAAGTATCAGGCTCGTTATCGCGATTATGGGTACCTAAATCGGTATAAATCGTTCCGCAGTACGTATAACTATAACTACACGTACAGGTACAGGTATAAGGTTCTCGACTCGCGATCATTGGACCAAGGTACATATATGGCGATGGGGGCTTTCGAACTCTTGTATCCGAGCACACCTCTACCTGTAGAGATAATGTACCCTGCCTTATAACTGCGGAGAGAACGATGCGATGATAGTAATTGGAGAAAGTTTTTAGCGATACCCTCACGTTTACCATCGTTTATCAATTTTTACGTTACATAGTTATTTTCATTTTTTTTTTTTTATGTTTCTTTAAAAAAAAGTGACTTTACTTTCATTTGAATGTGCAAATACAGAGTTTTGAACAACTTTGGATAAACCCTTAGAAATATTACTGAAAATGTCTAGAATCGACGATAACTTGCAAATATTCATGATTTTTATTTAAATAAATTAACTTTGGCTAAAATTTTCCAAACTATTATTTCTTCCGTAAGTGAAAAATCTTCTTCCGACAACGAGAACCAAAGAAAAAAAGAATTCAGTACAAAATTCAGACCAAAGTAAGCCTATCAAGAATTAGAAATCATTAAGATTGCTTCCAAAATAACAAGAAAGTAACTGGAATCGCGTTGAATCGTTGCTACATGGAACAAATTCGTATAAAACGATCCAAAATGACTAGCCGACTAAATAACCACTCAATTTTGGAAATAGAAGATTTCGTATCGAATATATTACTATTTCTCGGTAACGATACGAAGACCCTATCACATTTCTCGAGTGATTCGTCGAACAGGGATAGGAGACGGTATACGAAGCAGAATAAGGAAAAAAACCCGAGTAGAAAATAGATCCGTGATAAAGATGATCCTTTGCTGCAGTCGGTGGAATAAGATGCTCGCCTCGCAGTCGCACATAGAGGGCCGCGGACTCCACACGTTACCACACAGTCACGGACACACATAATAATAAGTAACTGTCAACATTGCTTAGCATGATAATGGTCCGGGAAAGTGGGCTAGGCCAGACCAGGACAGGCGATTCCTGCGCGGTTGCACTCGCTCGGGCAGAATAGACTTTTTCCCACGATCGCCCACGACGCGGGGTTCAACGGGGTAGACCTGGGGTGACCCGATCGTCGATCGCCGATAACTTCCTCATCCCGAGCCTCCGGAGGTCTCGGACGAAATCGCGTTTATTTTTGTGCCCAAGCAAGTGGGGTAAAAATTCAAATGCCGTTTGTGAAAAATTGAAGAGAAATACACAATTTTTTTCACTTTCAAATTGTTTGTCGTATTAATCAGTGGTAGTCGTTGGAAAAAGGATTAATGATTAAGGGAGATCTGGAGTGTTGAAGAGGCCGCGGATTGCTCCCTTATTGCCACGATTCCGAGTACCTGGATGCGAATTTTTGCAATTTTCAAACGGAATTCCATTCGGAATATTCGTCTGCCTGGATTGAACCGAAAAATTTGAGAAAAACATGAAAATTAGGAAAATTGCGGCGAATATTCACCATCTCACACTTTTGGCTCTCCTAAGCTAAATTTTGCGAATTTTTCAGTTCGAAGATTTTACTGATACACTAGATAAAAGAAAAAATGTAATTTTTTAAAATCCAGGCCCTGCCTAGTCCCCTTAAACCGCGGGTCGGGTGGCCAACAGGTGAGTTCGGCGTTGGATCGAGGATCCTTTTCGGTACAGGTGAAAATCCCGAAACGGGGTTCTTATACCTGTTGCCGATTCGCCCTCGACGCTGCGGGGTCTCCTCGAAATTTTCGAGAATTAACGAAACCCGGAGGGTCGAGTCCCCTTTCAGTCCCCGTGGGGCGGAAAACGTCGAACAGAAATGTCCCGAGTGAATAATTTACTGCCGATTTCATTCTTCATTTTCATATTCCCGCTTCTGAGTGTTCGGAGCTGACAATGAGAGGAACTCGTTGCAATCGCAAGGAAAAATAAAAGCTGAGTTTTCACTCCTTACGCCATTGGGTTGAAATCGTTTCACCGCTTTGCCACCCACCCCTTGGGTGTATTTCATGGATATTTTCACCCGCACGCAATTCCGGAGTTCCTGGCATCAGGTTCTAAAATAGCTTGCTCCGAACGGATAAGGGACGAGGGGGAATCAGACGAACCAAAAATAGTCTCTCACTCGTAACTTTGGAAGAAAAAAAAACTGAGCGAATTTATATGTGAGAACTAATTAAAACGCGGGACGAGATAGGAGCGCGGAAAGGGCGTCTGGTCAGTGTTTAATTGAGTTAATTAGCACCTAATCACCCCGCGAGATAATTTCTTTTTTCGCGCGTTCTATATCGTCGCGATAACAGCGGGATCGTCGTGTTTTCGCTTAATAATCGCAAATTGATATAATATTCTTAATTACGAACAAAAAAATTGATTAGTTTAACGAGAAAAAATAAAACTGACCCAATTTTCCTGGCTAATTTTAATTTTAGTTCCCTGACCGAGATCCGTAACAAAATTCTGGCAAAGCTGCGCTGTTATATTGAGAAATAATTTCGTACTATGAACAATAGACAGAAAAAGATCGATTCATCTCGAAATAAAAATTCCGGCTTTTTTTTTATCTCGATAAAACGCTTTTAAACGCAAATGAGTATCGTACGTGTAATTAAATGACGTAATACACTCAAATTGGTATGGATATACCGTATCGCCTACACGCAACGCGGTTTAAATTGTATTCATTATTTATACAAAGCACGGAGAGTGCGATTGACGGTTAATTTAATCAGTTCGGAACCCCTGCATAGATAAATCCGCGATGGTAGATAAATATATACGAGAATTTGAAGCGCGAAGTGAATAAAACAGCGCAAATTGAACCCCATAGTCAGACAACTTTCGTTAAAACAAAAAAAAAAAAAGAAGAAGAAGCTAAAGAACTAAAGAAAAAAAGTGATCATTAATCATAACAGAGGTGAGGCTACACCGCAAATTAAATTTATACGAGGTGTGATGTTTGCAGTGATGATAATAATAAGAAAAAAAAGGAGAAGCGGAAGGCTATTCACTCCTGAAATCAGCCTGTACACCCTGGTTTGAAATTCGTCGAAATTACTTTAAGAATTACAAATAACATCGGGTGGAAAATCAGCTGAAATAAAACCTCATTATACATATACATATTCACATTATTTTAGTTTCTTGGAAATAACATATTTGTTCAGTCTACAAGGATATTCTTACGCGGGAAATTCAATTCAAACGCCAGACAGACACGGTTGTCTTTATCGATAGAGTATAAAATGTATAAAATTTCTTTTTTACTTTACAGTCTGACTCACCAGATCGCAATTTTCGTTTCAGTTCCTTCGTTCGTTGTTTAACAATGTTGAATCCAAAAAGGGGAACAGCCGAAGCACCATTGGGAATCCAGTGACAAAAGAATACGAATAGGAAATAGCTACTCGAAACACTGCGTATGCATGTATGTACGGTATAAAACAGAGTACGAGATACTCGCGTGTATTACTCCGCTGCTGATAGCGGGATAGTTACGTAATTATACGTTTTTTACATAAGCGTGTCACGTCGTTAACGGACACGAAAATAAACCACACGCGCTCACTTCGGATACTACGGCGATGATAAGATTCGTGGCATCGCTTCTTTTCTTTACTCCCTCGCACGTTGTCAGTCGGATGCTTCCTTTTATTTTTCTGCTTCAATATCGAATACTCGATACTTCGCACATCGACACTGAGATTAGATTCGAATTCTCGTTCGCTTCGGGCGTTTTTTGTTATTTTAATTACAAGAAAATGAAACAAGAAACTGGACACGTGAGCCTGGGCGGGAAAATCGCGTCGGTCTCAACGGACGAGCAGGTACCGCGTGAAAGGTCCGTGCGACACTGGAACGTAGAATGCGATCAAGATTCAAGATTTCAAGCTGAATGGAAGCGGCGCGGCGCAGTTCGCGCCGCGTGCCTCCTGCGGGAATTTATTCAACTAGATTCTCGCGGGCCGCGGGCAGGTATGCCGTTTCGAATTATCACTGACCAGGGATAATCAGAGATTGTTCAAAGTTTAGAAAATCAGTTTTTTTTTCCCCGGTAAAAAAAACTCTGACTTCCATTCCGTTAAGGATGTATAGGCTACACAATCTCAACCAAAAGTGAGTCTCGTCTTTAATATTGAGTACTTCGAGAGGAAAAAAATCAACCACAATCGAGATGATAAGAGTATTTTCATTTTCAATAATAATAATGCCCAAAAGTTATCAACGAATTGCTTAAACAAATCATTGTTTAACAAATTTCCTGGTGACGTTATTTTTTTTTCATGTCAAATGAATTCGTTAATCTTTCTGAATAGACATGAATTGTGTTGTACATACCTGAATGGGAGACGATCCGATGTTTGCGGTGGCCTTGCGTCTAGCCTCGAGATAAAATATAATCGATATCGCGTAGATAGAGTGGTGAAATGTTATTGGCCGGAGTGTAAATCGATTTTACAGTCAATGGGTTCAGCATTTCACGACGTGTATAGTGGGATTGGCGGAGTGGATGGCTGAAAAGGCACTGAACAATTTTTTTGTTTCTTTATTTCTTGTAGCTTGAAAATAATGTGTTAAATAAAAGTTTGTATATTTAATTGAGTTCATTGAAAATTATATTATTTCACATAAAGCGTATCGATTAATTAATTATACACGATCATTGTACTGGTACGGATTAATAAATTGCTTCATATATTATACATATTTTTATACTAAAACGATTATATAGTACGTGATACCGATAATAATTGAAGAGAAACGCGTTTCTCCAGTTTATTCATGCTTTTTGGTTTAGTTTATTTTCTTTTCTTTTAGTTTTTTGTTCATATATTCAATTTTTCCGAATGTAAATTGCATGTAAATTGTGAGGTAATTCATAATTTACAGAATAATGTGTATCATATATTCATACATTTATTTATGTATCGTCGTCATCATCGTGTATATAAATATATAACCTAATTTACTTGTGTGTGCTTGTGACGTCATCAAGTGTGCAGGGTCAAACCCCCAGTCCATAGTTCTTCTTCTTCTTCTTCCTTTTCTTCTTTCTTTATCTTTCTCCTTCTGCGTGGAATTACGATGCGGGTGGTGCTGCATTGTCAAAGCGAGAATCAAAATTACATAAAATCACTCATCAAAGGATTTCAATGTCTGCATTCGAACAATGATCTTCTTGAAAAAAAAGCGAGAAGCATAAAAATTGTCTGAAATTGGACTATTTTTATTTTTTTTTAGTCTTATCACCCTCTTCAAACTTTAGAGGCAATATAGTTTCTCGGAGTATATATGTGTACATAGAGCGTGTTTCTGAAGTTTCGGCAATCAGCGCTAAGCGAAAAGTACCATTCATCCGATAGTTTAGTTGGAACCGTCAGGAGTTTAGTAAACTTTGTTGAATATTTGTAATTTCATTTTTATAATATGGAACACATTATTCATGTTTGTGTGTGGGTTAACCCGGTCACGAGAGATTCTTAACTTCGGTATATTATCTGCCGTGTCATAAAATTAGGCCACCTGCACGCGGAGAAGTGCCGAGTGAATTAATTATCCTCGAGAAGAAAAATATTCACATTTTGTATAACATTAATTAGCCGGAGTACCAGCGATGATGTTATCTCCATTTCCTCATACACTTCAAAGTGGGTGCACCCGGGGAAATTGAATCTGAAGCGCCCGGAATTGGCAACTGAACATACACCCTCTAAAACATTGTTTTGGGTTAAAAACGCATTGTTACAACAATGTTTTAGAGGTGTATGTTCAGTTGCCTATTCCGGGCGCTTCAGATTCAATTTCTCTGGGGTGGGTTACGTGGAACACGAAAATAATATTTATTTTAAATAATTTATTTAGATATTTGTTTTATAATAATATTTTTATTGATATTTAGGTTAATTTTTATTGTTGACTTAGACCAATCAATTTATTACACTAAACTGCGTTATCGTTATCAATTTGACATTCCTATAAAACTTCTATCAAGTGACTGTTCACTTTACTAGAGTAAAAATCCTCCCAATCACCCCAAAGAATTCAGAGTGTCAATAATTATAGTCCATCGATGAAATTTAAAAATCTAAAAATCTCTCTTCTGATCGGGGAATAATAATTAGAGTCGCTCACCTTGCGCGGGGGCCGCTTCTGCAGGGGGTAGCGCCGCTTCGGCCGGTGGTCCCGCAGCTGGAGGAGCAGCTGGTTCGGCCGGTGGTGCCGCGGGGGTTGCCGACGCGTCGGGCGCTGCCGCTGCCGCTCCGTCAGCCGGTGGTGGGGGCGCCGCCCCGTCCGCAGGAGCGGCTGGATCTGCCGGAGCCGCTCCGTCAGCTGGGGGTGCCGCGGGGGTTCCTTCCGCCGGGGGCGCTGCCGCGGCGCCTTTAGCGTTTATCAATCATCAAACAACTGGATGAACACTCGTCACCGATATCGATACCGAATCCGTCGTATTTATCGATGATATAATCGCAACCAAAAGGCTATTGTGTCATATGGATGAAACCATGCTAATAATGACGTACACGACTTTGCATTGCGTTTAACATGAGCGCTACTGACGTTGATACTGAATTTAGAACCTAACTGTGAATAAGCTCAAACGGTATAGCAGTTTCCTACCTTCAGCAGGAGGGGCGGCAGGGTCAGCGCCCTCCGCGGGAGCTGGCGCTGGAGTTGCTCCGTCAGCTGGAGGTGCCGGTGCCGTTCCATCGGCGGCTGGAGGGGGCGCGGAACCGTCTGCAGGTGGCGCAGTGCCGTCCGCTGGCGGTGGGGGAGCAGTTCCGTCAGCTGGGGGTGCGGCAGGCGCTGTTCCGTCCGCGGGAGGAGCGGATCCGTCTTGGAAAGAAAGATTTCAAGCTATGAAATGAGTATTGAGAAACTATTGGTCGCGTCAGTATTTATTTGCCCCATAGACCAGTTTGTAACGAATCGAAATGGAGTAAAAATTCACATCGAGCAAATCAAGCTAAAAAACTGTTGTCAAAACTGTGATAGAAATACTTCAAAAAACTGTTTATTCGACTTTGAAGTCGAAAATTTTGGTCTAATCTGAATGGGTTGGAGGACGAAATATAAATATACTAAGGCAACGTTTTTCAAGAATCCTATGACGAACACATCGAAAATTGATTGCGCAATTTTTTATCGATCGAATGTGTGTTTCTTAAAACGCTTTCCCCAGTCCTCGATTTAATTTCTCACGTCACACACGGTCAGCTTTTCAGTTCAATAATCGCCTCATTGATCAAACCGTTAAATATCGATACCTGCTGGAGCAGAACCGTCAGCTGGAGGCGGAGGTGCAGTTCCGTCAGCTGGTACCGGTGGCGCAGCTCCATCGGCCGGTGCCGGAGGAGCGGTTCCATCGGCTGGTGGCGGTGGGGCAGCCCCGTCAGCTGGGGGAGCCGGTGCTGGCGCTGGGGCTGCCGCGTCAGCCGGTGGAGCAGCGGCAGCTGGTGCCGCGTCCGCGGGGGGCGGAGCCCCTGCGGGTGGTGCTTCGGCCGGAGGAGCTTCTCCTTCCTGGTACAGAAATTGATCTGATGGGGGGGTTCTGCGTTTTTGAATATCGACAACTTCTTCAGATTGGGAAACTCTTTGGAAAATCGTATTCTTTTTTATTCTTGAATGTTTTCAGTCTGAGGTTGTCGGGTGGTTTGAGGCGGGTACTTGAATAGCGAATCAGGGTGAAGCGATAAGCGTGCGACACTGATAGCGTGGAAAATATGAAAAACAGTGCAGTGTGATAGCGAACGTGTATAAGCTTGTGTATCAATAGCGAATTGTTGTTAATAAGCTCACGCAAGTTAGCCACGTGTACTTACGATGGTCTCCTACTATAATATTGTAGAATTTTCGTATTTCGATAACGACGAAGCGATGGATCTGTACGATATGCGTTTCGAAAAATATTATCGCGGGTTTTTAAAAATGCAAAATTTTAATCATTATCTCGATCCATCGACTTGTCGATATTATTTCTAGTTGCGATTTAACGACTAAAGAAAATTCGTAACTCGAAAAACAAGTATTGAAGGATATCAAAAAATCTACGACAATCACAACATATTTCGTGCCGAAAAAAAAAAACATATGTACATTATGAACTTAATTGGTGGGGTTTTAGGGATGTGTGACATGAAGGTTGCACAATCGTGTGGTATTTGAACATTAATGAAATTATTTACAGAAAGGTATTCATTATTTTTTATGCATCATTTTCATTTTTATATATCTTTTACAGTAAAACTTACATAATAAGGAGGACAGGTTTCTCTTTTCAACATAATCTTTTTTTTTTTTTTTTGTTTAAACAGTGAATCAATCGACAACGAACGAAGAATGGATGATACATAACGTGATTATTGGAGTATACATAAGTTATTACACATTCGGGTGTCTCTAATCGCTGCCTCGACACGCAGTCTGCACTCGGGGGTATCGTGCATCAACAAAAGGGTAACATTGTGTGATCGCAGGGGATTTGCAACAAAATGTCATCCAAATAAAAAACGTGTGTTGAGGGGGTTGAAGTTCGGAAAAAAGAACCATGAAAATGATTCTCCTTTGTTTTTCATGTCCTCGTGTAAAAGTACAGGCTGAGTTTCGTGGCAAACTATACATTTGATTGTTATATGTAACGTGTGTGTAGTTTCATGTAATATAGAGTTAATGTTTTTTAAAAAATAAATTTTATATCATTTATTCGGTGGAAATTGTTTTTTTTTTTGGTTTTGTTTTTGGGTTGTTCTTGTTTTATCATGTGTCCACGTGTGTGTGTTTTTTTTCATCCTCATGCCTCAACCTCTTCCTCCTTTACCTTCTTCTCTTCGGGTCCCTTCTTCGACCAGTCAGGTTTCTTCTGTAAATTTTTTTAGAAACAATAAAACAAATTAGCGATATTCAATTTCGTGATTTCGAGGAACGGATTTTTGTTAATGTATATAAATACGTTCACAAACACAGAAAAACACAGATGGAAGGTGTGGGTGGGGTGTACAGATAAATATCTAGGTAAAATAAAACATTTACAAATATACATACATGTGTATAAATATATAAAAAAGGTTTGAGTCTCGATTAAAAATTCTCTAACTTTCGAGAACCTTTTTTTTCTCTAACGTCACTAAAGTATTCTATGCTAAAACGTTTTTTCTAAGAAAACAAAAAAACGAAAATACCTATAAAATTCATATATTTTCGACTATTATAATTATTTGTTAGTGTCAAAATTTTGATCTAAAAAAAAACTATACCCAATTATTATTTTTTTTTTTTACGCCGAAAAATTACAGCCGGATGCAGATTGAATAGTAGACTAAAAAAAAGACACGCAACTAATAAAATCTATAACTCTGCCAATAGCGTTAGGATAATATAGAGCCAATTTGCAACGAATAATAAATGAATAAAATTAACGTTATTAGAATTCAGCAGTCACGTTTTTACCTTGTCTTTTGACGCGTTCTGCAATCATAATGCAAAAAGCAATATTATTAGAATTTTTTTTTTCTTTGTTTTAATTTAACATTTAAACGATTCAAGCATTATTTAGATAATAAATATTATATAAAACTTATTCATTGTCGATTATTTGTCTTTAATTGATTTTTAGTGACTTTAATTAATTTCTTCTTTCGATTATACTGTCATTTTTTCTTTTTTTTTTTAATTTTTCAGTAAAGAATCAATCATTTTATGAGTAGATTATATAATCCAGCGACCCATAACGACAATAGTTGTAAGTGTGACGTTTTTTTTTTTTTTTGTTTTTTCAAATTTGATAATAAGCTGAAACGAAAGACAAACATTCACGTATAAATAGCCTGCAGATGAAGCGGTAGCTGCTGAAGATTGTGAGTTGATTGAAAAACTGAAATTATTCAAAGATAGAGAAAAAAAAAAATCGTGTTGATACAATTAATGTACGTGTTTTAACTGAGGAGGAGTAAAATTAATAATATATGAATAAAAAATAAAAAAAGTGTATAGTGTGAAGTAAATGTATAATAAACTTTTTTTTTTTTTTTTGATTTGTGAGTAAAAGCGCTGAGAGCCAATATTATTATGTACGACGAAGAGTTTTTCACATTCTAAAGAATGATGAAAGCTATCCTCACCTTGTTATACGTAAATTCCTCCGTATACAATTTTTTTCGTTACTCTTGAGTGAATTAATAACCGACTAAGTCTGACTATACTGACTAGTATTGAAAATAAGTTATTATGAAAAGTATAGAAGAGAAGTGGTTAAAGTTGAGAAATGAAAAATTCAAAAAATGCAGAGACTGTGATCACAGTAACGTGCAAAAAGTATATAAATATTCACGAATTTGTTTCATGTTCGTTTTTTATATTTATAACTATACATATTTACACGAAAAAACCCCAAAACATGGACGACACAAAATTCATACACAATTAGTTAATAATTATGTAGAAATAAAAATCCATCAGCTCAGCTACTGATCCTGTAGAAAATTATGAAAAATAAAAAACGTCAGGACCAAAAAAAAAAAAATGAATGAACGACTTGAAAAATTCGAATTCTCCTAATCACTTTGAAACTAGTGTTAAAAAAAAATTGAGTGTAAGTTGTTTGATCGATGTGGAAAATAATTTCTTAAAATTGTTTGTCAATTTTTTTTTATAATTACACATTCGATCGGTATAAATAATATTCGTATTATTATACACGTATAGTATTCAAGTATGTGTGTTTATGTATATGTGTGATATGACAATAATACATGAAATAATGAATGAAAAATATTTAATTGTATTCTTCTTTTTTTTTAAATAGATTTTCAATAATATTATTCTTTGAGGAAAAAAAAAAAACAACAAATTGTTAATCATAACGACCCTCGTTATCTTTTCGCAATTTATTTCTTCGTCTGCCATTCTGCTTTCTCGGACTTCTTCGGCTGTGAAGAACAACATAATATTTTCCTACTGTGAATACTGTTTATCTAGAAATATTTTCTAACTTGTTTTTTTTTTTTGAAAATTTTACCGATTCTATCGAATCCTATAATCGTATCTGTGTCATTATGATATATATATTTACAACTGTCTTTGAAATGGATCACGATTTTTTTTTTATTGCGATTTTGTTTCTCAAAATATAAATTTTGTATAAAAATTGGCGAAGATTTCAAACGGTGATCCTTTTCAAAAATAGACAATAAAGACTATCTACAAATAATGTACATAATTTTATACACAAAGAAACCCTGATTAAACAGAGGAAAATTAAAAAATGGGGGACTAATATAAACAGACAAAAAATTATAAAGACGAGACAAGGACAGAACACAAAAATAAAAAATACAAGTACTCAGGCGAGAGAGGGAGAAAAAATAATACGAAAACAGCAACAAAAAGTTATATTCTTGTTTTCTAATGAAAAAAAATCAAATATCAAAGACGATTTTCTTTTCTTTTTTTCAATTTATAAAACTGTATCTCTTAAAAAAAAAAGTTAACGATAAAAGACACAAGTTTTGTCAGAAATCGATTCGAATCAAAATTTGAATGATTGAAGAGACTTTATTTTTTTTATAATCGAAAACAATGTGGTCTTACCTCTTTGTCCTCCTCCTCAAGGGTGAATTCCTTCTTCTTGACCTGTTTGAGTTGGTTACGGAAGTTGAATTCGGCCGCCTTCTTCTGGAGCTTGGCGAATTTGTTCTCGTATTTGGATACCTTCTTGAGGGTAGGCTTCATGCTGATTGAATAACGATCAAATAATGAAGATGTAGAAAAAAAAACTCTTGTTTTACCAATCGATATCGAATACTTACAATTTACCTCGGAGATCGTTGACCTGGCTGTTCAAGTCCGCGATCTGTTCACCATTTAAAATTCGATTAATTTCCAAATTGTGATATGGACGAATAATTCTAGATTAATTGTTCAATTGAATCAAAACGATCCAAAAAAAGCTGAGTTTGTAAGAGAAGAGAATCTACGATGGAATCCAAAGAGCAAAAGTTAAAGTTATCAGCTGAATGATATGAAGAAAAATAAATGTACATTATACTTTTCATTTATGCAGAAGAATTTTAATTGCTGTAATAATTATATACAGAAACTTAATTGCTATATATGTACACTTATGATTAGGTTAATCGAAAAACCGAAGGAACAACGTCAAATTCTCACACATAAATAAGAGACAAAAAAATCAAGCACACACAGACACTGAAAGTTTGTTTGTTTCTGTTTCTTTTTTTTTTTTTTGTTGTCTAAATTAGTAACAATTGAGAAAAGTAATTGGTTATTAATTTTGGCTCGCTTATTAATGGCTGGATAATAAGGGATTGGATGATATGTAGAATCGCGATTGATATAATATCAAATGGAAAACAATTTACAACAACAACAACAACAACGAGATAAAAAAAATAAAAATCGTAGTTCGCGCACGAAATATTCGAAATTGCAACAAAAAATATAAAAAAATTGTCAATTTCTTACTTCGTCAAATGAGGACAAAAACATCTATGGATGGACAAAGAAAAACGATGATAGACAAAAATCGAGTAAACACTTTCCTCGTTCTTTCGATACGAGAATAAAAATCAAATCTTTTGATCCCCCAAAAAAAGAAACGCATCTTTCAAATCGACGATCGATGATTCGGTAATTTATTAATTACCATTAAAAAACGAAATAAAAATTCATTCCTGTCGATACGTTCTGTAAAATCGTAGAACATATGTTTTGTGCTTTTTTTGTCATTAAAATTTGTACATTTTTTTGTTTTCTCTGTACAAAATCAAAAATTTGCACTATAATCTCAAGTACATGTCAAATATTATTATGTATACACTCAAGATTCTTAAATCGAATCTGTGTAAAATAAAAATAGGAAAAAAAGACCAATCGGAGCTTTTTGATCCTTTTGCAATAATTTGGCAAATATCGTCAAACAAAAAAAAAAAAAAAAAAAACGAAAGGGACATTGGCGGGTCAGTTCCTGGCCCATCAGAGAGCTGACTGGTCGTGATCAGCGTATATCTCATCCGATGCTATATCTACTATACAATCATATACATGTGTGTATATTTTCTTTCTTTTTTTTTGTTTTTTTTTTTTTTGTTTGTTTTATATTGATTCTCAAACTGTCGTAACTGTCGGTAAAATGGATTTTTATGCACCGTGACGATTGATTGAAAATAACGAACCAAAATTACCGACAGAATACAACATAGTTTGTGAATCTGATTTTTTTTTTTTTTTTTTGTATATATATTTGTTTTCAGCATATCTCATGACAACGCAAGACAGTTAAAAACCATAAACACACATTTACAACGGTGCATGGGGGCGCGGTGCAAAATCGGGTGTATTAACAAAAAATTTAAAAAAAAATAAATTGTATATATTATAATTATAACACAAAATATTATACATTGGGTTCTGTTTTTTTTTTTCTTGAATTTAATTTCCTTGGATTAATTGATTGTTTTTTTTTTTTTTTTTTTTTTTTTTTCAACCCTGCACAGGAAGTTCAATCAAGTATTTTGGTATGATTTTTATGAGGTAAGAGAATTTCGTAGCATGGCACTTTACATTTGTACTTCTTTTTTTTTTTTTTGTCTAAAAATAAAAATTATATTCGTATATGTTGTAGTTTTTAAAATTCCGCTTTTTTTCTTTTATTATTCTTGTCTCCATTTTGTGAGAGTCTTAAGTGTTGTTTCGGATGTGTCAGTTTATATATATATATATATATACATATATATATAATTATTTATATATAACATATATATATCATATTCGACGCGCACGTCGTGTTTAGTTTCCTAATTAATTGTCTGGTTTTTTTTTTCTAATTTAATTCATACTACAAACAATAATTGAAAAAAAAATTGAAAAATTCATCACTACTACCGTTTGTTTGAGATAATCATGCTATCCCCAAAATGTAAAGATGCAGCTATTTACAAAAAAAAAAAAAAAAAAAAAAATTACTACTGCTACTGCACACAATGCGTATACATATTTTATTTTATATATAATCATTTAACAGAAATATGAAGTGCCATACTTTTCTTTTTTTTTTTTATTACATTTATTACTTTTTTTTCATTAATTATAAAAATACAAGATCTATGGTACCTATATAGATTATTGCAAAAGCATGCGATACCAAATTTTGATTTAATTCTTTACTCTTTTCTTTTTATTTTATAGCCGTGCAATTTTTTTCTTCTTGTTATTTTATTATAGCTGTATGTATATAAATATATTTCAATATTTTAATTAGACGTGATCGATAGAATATAAGCTTTTTATCCAAGATAGAATATTATTAGAAAAATAGAAATGAATTAGTATTGTTAGTCAATCGGGAATATCGGAGTTTTGAATATATCTTTTTTTTTTTACTTTCTTGATCAGGAATTTCTATAGGGATTGGATAATTTTGCACCTGCGCACGCACACACACTTCACTATTACAAAAGGCGCGCCGATTTTGGCAAACGTTTTTTGTGTCATGTTTAGGTTTTGTGTTTTTTTTTTGTTCTTGTCTTCTTATATCTTGTGTTTATTTATGATCTTGCGTTTAGTTTATTTTTTACCAACACTTTATATATATATATATATATAATAGGTATATATATATATATATATATATATGTAAAAATATAAATCGAACGAATTTCAGACAATGGATCCAATTCTATTAAATTTTTTTTGCAACTCTATGTTATATCATTTTAGTTTGAAATTTAGAATTCGAAAATTGTCCATTATTCTGATATCCGTCGAGATATAAAGAATATTATATAAAATTAAAAAATCGGTGGTGTAGATATATACGAATATATGTGTGTGTGTGTGTGTGTGTGTGTGTGTATGACAATCAGACAATAATAATAATAATAATAATAACAATGATTGACAAAATGAAGAAAGTCACGTGACATGGATTAAAAAAAAATTAAAATAAAAAAATGAATAAAAAATCAACAACAACAATTGTTACAAAATGTGGAACAGAGTGTGATATTGGAATCTGATTTTCAATCAATTTTATACGCAATAATAATAAATACCTGTAAGCTTGCTCAGCCCTGTACAAAGAATTAGGAAACAAAAAAATGAAAAAAAACATGATATTATATGATTTTATATATATATATATATTATATGAATGAGGTTGGCGATTTGGAGTTAGTAAAAAGCTGAGAAAATGCCCTGTGCTACGTAGTATCAAAGAAAGAGAGAATAGAAATTAGTGAAAAAAATTAAAAAAAAAAAAATGGATTAATCGAGAAAGACAGTTTTTATAGCACTTCATATTCTTTCCTTTTTCTTGCTTTTTTTTTTCTAAATTTATTTATCGATTTCCCTTCCCTCTTATCACAGTTTTATCTAATCAATAAACATATGGTACAGGACTGACCAGGGTTACAAGTTTCCGAAACGATAAATATTGACACATATTCACGTATATATATTGTGATGATATTGGATGAAATATATATACTTGTCGTTCTTCGACAATTAAGTATATATATATAAATAATAATAATCAAGCCGATGATTAACGTCCGATATCGTGGACCAATAATAATAATAATAATAATATGTCTGCAGGGTGTATATAAAATGAAAATATAAAATGTATGTATAAAGGTACCTTCATGATTATATTTGACAGTGACTCAAAGCAAGGCAAATAAATTTTTTTTTTTTTACCGAATTCAATTTTTGTATAAATTATCCCATTTTTTTTTTTTTTAATTTCAGATTGAAAATAAATTTGCATTGCTCTTCTTTTTTTTTTTAACAAACGAAACGATTTTATATCGTTTTTTTTTTTTTTTTTTATTAGGTACCTCGTAGTCCCTTTTTCTGACTTCGCGCTCCAAATCCCACTTCTGACCCTCACAAATGTAGACACGGTCGTGATAACTTTTGATAATCTCCTTCAAGTCGTCTATAAGAATTAACAACCAATATTTTTGAGGGATTGATGAGAAAAAAAAAAATGTTGAATAAACATCTTTTGTTCTCTCCTGAACAACTTTTTTTTCGTTCATCTCGTATATATATATAATATCATCATTTATATAAAATCGTGGGTGGGGTTTTCGGGTGGGGAACAAATTTCAATCTTAAACCTTCAATCTTCATTCACTCCTACAGATTAATTAATCAGCTTAACTACGTAGGTAGATGTAGGTGGAGGTTTAAGTGTCTTGTGATAACGGGGTGATAGACAATATATTAAGTAAATATATGTAATGAAATAGTGCGATTTGGTAATGTTCGTAATAAGAAAAGGGATGATAAAGCCCTCGATTTACACCACGACTTTGATTTAATTAATTGTTTGTATTGTATTCTTTTTAATTAAAGAACCTGCTTTGAAATCTCTTATTCATCTCGTAATATCGTAATTTTCCAAGGTTTCGTTGAGTGATTATAGAAAAATTATTAAATGAGAGAAAAACAAAAAAAAAAAAAAAAAACAGATTATCTACATGTGCAGGGATATGCTATTGATTCCTCTCAAGATAATAATAATTAAAAGATGATTGAATTATTTGTGATATTGTATAAAAAAAAGGAAAAACGATCTACTGATAAAAAAATCAATCATTTTTCATCTAATGCGAGCTCAGAAGAAGAAGGAAAAAAAAAAACTAACTAAGTGAAAAGAAAAGAAAAAAAACTTGTATCACAAAGAAAATTGAGAAAAAAATCTTCAACCCTGTTTCTTTTTTTTTTTTTTTTTTAATTGATTGATTAATTGATTATTATCATTATAATTATAGGTATATTATAGCTGGCAGTGCGTTTTTTTTTTTCTGTAAATATGTATAAGGGAATTTGCACAACTCGGCGTATACGATTGCAGAAAGATAAAAAAAAAAAAAACTATAACCACGAAATAAATGAATGCGAACAGATCATCCGCGACAAACGGATATATACCTATGTCGATGATTATGCGAAGATGATCTTTTCGCATATCAAAATTGATAATTAAACACCGATTTACCGGTGACGTAATTTCAGTGTATCTCTCTTTCTTCTTCATTCACTCATTCGCTATTAATTATCTATAATTTTGTCAATTAGTTATAGACTTATATTTTTACCCCACAATTAATTAATTGGATCAATAAATCCATTGATCTCACGATTTTGTTTCTATATTGAGAAAATTGAATTTTTTTCCTTTCAAATATATCCTATAGATGTCTGTATCCATTCGCGAGGGAGAATTACATCATTTTTGTTATCATACACCCAGATGGGTTGATGGGGGGCGGGTGGGGAGGATAAATTTTCATTGTTCTCGTAGATATTTTCTGTTTGTTTGTTGAAGTATTAATTTTTTTTTTTTTGTTCGTTTTTGTTGGGTGAGTCGAACAGTAGAAATGACAACTGTTTTTCACCGACTCACATAGTCTTGAATAATGATATGAAAATTATTCAATGATAAATGTATTAGCAATGAAAAATTTCAAAGCTTCACGGAAATTACGTCACACCGAAACACGGTCGATATATATTCGGCATATCCCGTAATTTGTATATATATATATATATATATATTGTGATAAAAGATATACGTGATGCATAGGGGTGCAATGCTCAAGGCAAGTTCAATGTCAGCTTTCATGTTTCAACGGTTAAACAAAAAGAAAAACAAAAAGCTTCGGCAATATATATATATATATATGTATATATTTTTTTTTATCGTTTGTTTGTCGGTTTCTTTCTTTCATTTTTTTTTTTTTTTTTTTTTTTTTTTTTTTTCAGTTACCTCGAATGCTTTCATTTTTATTTTCCACTCGAGGTCAAACTTATCTCCCTCAAGACCGTATAGTTTTTGCCAGTAAGCCGCGCAAAGGGTCTGGAGCTCGGCTAAAAAAACAATAAGTCACAAAACGAAAAAATAAAAAACGAAAAAACTAGTTTTTTTTTTTTTGTTCTCTTTTTGTCTAGATTCAACTAATTGAAATCATAATTTTTCTCTAAAAGATAAAAATGAAAAACAAACTAATTAAAAAATAAAATTCAACAAATTCTTAATACTATTCAAAAAATAAATCCTGCCTAGTAAAATTAGTTTCTAAAAATGAAGATTTTTTTTTTTTTTTATATTTTATGTCGAAGGGTTGGTATACGTGGTGATGATATTTGCTTCGTTTCCTGTATATATGTATTATATATATATATGTAATATGATCGATCGATCGGTGGGAGAAAAACGTATATAATTATAATTAACGAAGATATGTATATAAATTATTTACCAATTTCTTGTCGATTCGGTGATAAATAATAATAATAACAATAATAATAATGATAATTCCGTGTATGTACGGATGTGGGGAAATGTGGGGGGAAGGTTCTTGGTGGTATCGATGAAATGTGTAAAGCAAAGCATAAAGCTTACAGATATACGATAAGGTGAATCTGGGATTAACGTTGTGTTAAAATTATAATAAATAGGAGATTTGAGGAAAGTAACTTTTTTTTTTTTTTGGTTGATTGGTTGGTTTGTTGAAATAAAAGAAAATATGATAGGATATAGTGATAACGATGATGATGATAATGAAACGATTTTGGAGGTGATGATATATAATGCCTGGCACACGTGCTTAATTTGTCTATCTAATTAAAAAAAAAAAAAAAAAAGAGGCTGATTAAACAATAAAATTAAAATAGAAAAACTATTAATCGATTAAAATATATCATTGATAACGCAAAGATATTCTACAAAAATTCTACAGAGTTTTAATCTCAACTTTGCTAATCGTGTTTTTTTTTTTTCATATATTCTACTGTAAAAATTTGCTTAATTTTTTTTCTTTTAGCACAATCAAAAACTCCTACTTTATTTTAGCTAATATCATTAAACGTTTGATTATTAACGAGTGTGCACTAACTATGATTAAAAAAAAAAAAAGAAAAAAGAGCGTGATTAAGTTTATAAAAAAAAAAAAAAGATTGCTTTTCGTTTTTTTTTTTTTGTTTTATTTTTCTGTTTCTAAACTCAATATAGACCTCAAAGTCCTTCTTGATAACCTCGTACTCAAGATCGTACTTCTGTTCCTCAAGACCGTTGATCCTCTTATGATACTGGTTCAGAATGGACTTCAGGTTTGCTGTCGGAATTTATTAATTTAAACTTTATAATCGCGAATATTTCGACGTGATTGAAAATTAAACCGTTTAATGACGATTTCGCACGTGTACCTAGGTGTGTGTGTGTTTGTGTATCGGTGTTGGGATTTAATTATTCTCCTTAACAAATATTATATAATTATTATATAGAGAAAAGAAAATTATTATAAAAATAAATAGAAAACGAAAAAGTATCGAGATAGTGACAGAAATAAGTGAAATTAGACGCAGAGACGGATAATCGCAACGTGTGTAGAAAAGTAGTTGATTAAAATAAAAAAAATTTCAAAAAATGTATCAAGTGTGTTAAGACGGATGCGAAGCAATTTTTTTTTTGTTTTTTGTTTTTTGTTCTTCTTCTTTTGATTTTGATCGAATATCCTGTTGTATTATTTATGTTTAATCACGAATCGACCTGCGTTAAAAGATGTAGCGTCCGTTTAAAAAAATATTGCGACACTTAATTGGATTATTATAGCTGGCTGCGACTCAAAAAAAAAAATCATAGGTATAGACAACAAAAAACAATGCAACGAATTACAATTGAGCAAAAAGAAGAAAAAAAAATTCGAGACAGTATAGATAAGATAAACGATAAACTGCGAACAAATAGACAATAAGAAAAAAAAATGGTGAATAGTAAAAATTGTTTGTTTGTTAATTAATTGTATACCTCGTAGTCCTTCCGCTTAACGATATACTCAAAGTCGAATTTAGCATCCTCCAACTTGTTGATCCTATCGTGGTATTCGCGCAGGACGCGTTTGACTGTCTCTGTGTAGCGTATTTAATCATTTTTTTTTTTTTGTATTCGTGTTTCAATTATTATCCGGGTGACGGTCATTTCATTGTGTGAAAAGACATAATTAATTGAGGAAAGAAAAAAAAATATGTTAATTACACTATTCTGTATGTTTGATAGGCGTGGTTTTTCTATGTAAGAGTGTTTTAGAATTTGTATATATTTTTTTTCTGGGTTCGAAGAAGGAGAAAATGGTCATTTTTTTTTGTTTTTTTGTTTTTTGACTTGAATATGAGATATTGTTAAAAAAAAAATTGAGCGTTATTCTCAGTCTGAGAGATGCTTGAAACTCTTTCAGAAATAAATTTCGAACAGTTGAACAAAAAAAAAAAAAAAATAACTTAAAAATGTTTCCTTGACATATTATTTTGATCTACGATTTTTCTGTATAAAAACCTGAGATTAATCCTCAATTTTTATCAACAATGATAGAAAAAAATTTTTTGTTAAACCTGTGTGTAATTTAATTAATTAATATTATCAATAAACTATATTGAATAATATTCTATATCTTTGCACCACATTCTCTCTATAATAACGACAAGATATAAATATATTTTTAAGGGGTCGGCGGGGGGGTTGGGGTGAGAAAAACAATTAAAACTTTTAAACTTATATATGTATACGTAATTAGGGGTAAAGAATTATTATCGTTCTTTTTTTTTTGGTCACCCTGTATGAAAATAATTTTCATATATTCCTAAACGATACCTAAATATTAGAAAGAAAAAAAAAAATGATTCTTTGTCTTTTAAAATTATCTAAAATGTCTGATTGACGTTAATTAATTTTATAGATTTTTTTTTTTTTTTGATTCTCAGACAAATAATCGTTCTGATTAAATCTGATTTGGATAAAGATAATAATTTAATAATAATAAAATATAAAAGGATGATTGAAATAGAATAAATGAGTTCTCATACCTTCGTTGGCGTCGTCGACGTTCTTGGGTTTTCCGCAACGTTCTTCGATGATGCGTCTCCTCTCGGCGGCTTTCCTCTCCTGTTCTTTCTTCAACTCTTCGGCGGCCTTTTTACGCAGCAAAAGCTGTTGGTAGGAAGGAAACGCGAAGGAAAAAATGATCGGGATTTGGGTGAAAAAAAAAAGAGAAAAATCGGATTAATCTTTTATCCAAAATATTAAATTTGAGCTTTTTTTTGTTTTTCAAAAGGCGGAGCACGTACCCTGAGCTTCTTCTTCCTGTCCGGGGTCATGAAACCCTTCTTTGCCTTCTTGGCCTTCGAGGCTTCCTCCAGGCGAGCGCGGACCTCCGCCCTCTTCCTGTCGGTTTCCGCCTGTTTCCTCTTCTTTTCCTACATTATTATGTGTTAATAAAATGAGAAAAAAATTAAAACCGTGTGTATGAAAAAAAAAAAAAAATCTGTGTGATTAACCGAAGAGAGAAAAAAAAATTATTCTTTCTCTCGTGTAGTTTGGAGATTTTAGTTTGTGTCTGAATAAAAACGAAAAAAAAATAAAAATAAAAAATGGACTATGGGGGATAGTGTTTCGATTTTTTTTTATATCTTGAAGAATAATTCAAGATGTCCGTCGCCTCTTACGTACATCCTCGATGCGCTTTCGCTGTAAAAGAGAAAAAGAAAAAAAAAACTACTATTAGTACGAGTGATTGACGTGATTGGATTTTATAGATAAAAACTTGGAGCATAAATCGAGAAACTATTTATCTTGGCACAATCAAGAAAAAAAAAAAAAAATTTCCACGTTTTTAAGATACTGTCATTGAAATTATAGCCATGTTCCAAATTTCTATTTTTATGATAACGAAACAAAATTGAAAAAGAATAGTTTTTTATCAATAAAAAAAAGAACAGTAAAAGCAATTGATATATGTATATATATGATATATACCTATATGCTTGAAAAATATATACAATGATTTTTTTTTATTTTTTTTTTTTGCAACAAAAATATGCACAGCTTGCAGAGTAAGCCATTCATAGAAAAAAATATTGTTCATTTGATTAAGCGAATGAAAGAATTAAAAAATATATATATATATTTAGAGAGAATATATGATATGATTGAACAATTATGATATAGGTAGTAGTATAAAACAATAATTCATCATGCATAGTAAAATTGAGAATTACACAGAAATATGTATTTCGAGACAAAAAAAGGATATCAAACAACATTGAACATGCAGTGTAATATGTAATTATATGTGTGTGTGTGTGTGTGTGTGTTTGTATTACCGTGGATGAACCGCCACTGTGTTGTATATTTTGTTTGTTCATATTGATAACAATTTTATATTAAAAAAAAAAAAAAAAACCACGCAATTTTTATGTCGAATTACGTTCACTTGCAGAGTTCACACCTTGCCGTCAACTGAGAAGACTTCCTTAACAGTTTCATGGGTATAAAAGAACAATTTTCACGAGGTAGAAATTTATTCATTCAAATTAAGAATCAATTTGTTTCTTATACCTTGTATAGAATAACCAGATCAGATGGGTGAAATATATATATATTTTTTTTTTTCGTAAAAGGCGAATGAATAAATTCCTTTGGCTAAAGAAGAAGAAGAAGAAGAAGAAGAAGAAGAAGAAGAAGAAAATAAATTATAACTGTAAATAATACGAATATTATAAGAAAAAAAAAAAATAATAATTAGTGTATATTCTGTAATTATACAGAAGATGTAAAATAATAAGTTTTGTGTAAATGTGAATAGATAAAAAGAAATTCAAAGATAAGGTACATTATACCGTATGAGTATAACTGTGTGACAGATATTAAAGATGAGAGAATATAGAATTGAAAGCTATCACATAACAATCTACGGATGTTGCTATTCATACTAAAACATACAACAAATTTTCGTACTTTTTTTTTGTTCGAAGGACGATAAATTATTATAAAAATGTTCATCCAAATTTTTTAACTGTAAAAAGTTCAGTCAATTTGAACCTTTGCTTTGTTAAAATCAAATGATTGATTGCTTAAATTGAAGGGGGGGTAAAATTCGACGATAATTTTCTATTAATTACGTTTCGTTTTTGGAGACAATTATTAGAGAAGGGTATAAACACGAGCTCATCAACCACATGCGTACCTTATAGAAACGAAGATTTTACTGCTCGTCCGAAATTCAATGAAAAATGATGACGAAATTCGTATCGATGATTCCAACGGTTCACATAGTAGAAGATAATTTTAACATGTAAAGAAAAAGAATTTCAGTCAGAAATTTGATTTGGAAATAAAAAAAATTAAAAAAAAATCCCCTCCCGATACGTACCTAACCTCATCGTCAGCCATGATGATTATCTGCTGTTATAAACGTCGACCTGTAAAGAAAAAATGAAAAATTTCATGAGAAATCAAAAAAAAAAAAAAAAAAAAATCATTCGATCAAATTATAATCGCGAACCGCGTCGATCCTAGTTTACAAAAATAATATCCGTCCGATAAACAAATTAATCAGTTTACACAGAGTCGATTCTCGGCTGGCCTAAAAGCGCCGGTGTAGTATGTCAGTCGGTCCGAAATAGACGCCTAGGCGTCCCCACCCTCGGGCATCCGAGCAACGTTCCGCGAGCCAAATTTGGCTCGCGGGTCTGCACTCCCCGCCGAAGGCTACGCCCTGCAGTAACCGCGGATTCGGTTCCCGCTACATAATCCCAGACAACCAAATTTCCCGTTTCCTTACTCCGTTTGTCATCCCAGACGCCGATCTGGGTGCCCAATGATATCGTCGATTTGAAATTCAAAACTGTGTATCTTTCGCGCCACGCCGTGACGTCACTGTTCGGTACTGCGAGAGCGCCGTCTAGCGCCGTCTGGGGGAACTAGTTTTCGATTTATATTCAATTTTTTTAATCATTATAAAATTGAATTGATTATCTGAGAAATGGAGAAATTTCTCCCGATTGGAGGAAAATGATATTGAAAATCGGAAGAAAATTCGAGTCGACTTTATAATCGCCGTTGCTTGTAGTTTGATGTATTCCTGTCCGGTGAGGTGTACCCGGTTTAATTATAGATCTGAGACCGTCGGTCCATTCAAAGACATGAAGCTTTTTAAGCTTCGCTATTTTATACCACGGGGTGTTAAAATTCACACGATCTCGAGAGTCCCTCCAGCATCCCAAAAATGTAATACAAAATATCGAATTCGAAGAAAAAAAAAACAGAATAATCAAAATTTGAAAAAAAAAAACCAAAACTGAAGCCAAGCTTTCTGCACGTCGTTTTAATCCAGTACACAAGAATTTAATTCATCCCTTCGGTATTTAATCTTCATCCTCACTGGATGAGGCGTGAATAATGATTGGCGTATCACTAATTAATTATTACAGTCGTCACTCTCACTCTCACTAGGAAGATACTTTTTTTAAGGCAAAGAAGCAGAAACAAATAATGATGATAAAAAAATTGACAATTGTTCATATCAATTATTAATGATTTTCTCCCTTCTTTCAAGTTCGTAGTTTGTTGGTTTTTTATTATGTTTCAATGTCGACGGATCTTGCGCTTACCTGAGAAGTTGAAAAGTGGCGGTGACTAGTCAACCGGAGTATCGGCAGCTGACTGTGGCACTCGTCGAGGAGTATACCGCCGCACCTCTTATTCCGAGGTCCACGTGACCCAAACCGAATCCACCCTGTTATTGGTGGAAATTTTTAGACGATCGAGAACCTCCAAAGAGTCCAAAAATATACCAAACTGAAAACGGAGCCGACTACCCGCTAACGACTCGCTCGACTCTAGCCAGACCCGAACGTACACCGGAAAATTTACTCCTACTGGACATGCCGCAGATAGCAGATACGCTTATTTACCATTCGAAATTTCAAATTCGGTGGAATATTACCTGGGTCTCTCTCTCGGTACGCGTCGACAAGACTGAGCAATTTTTCGGGGAGGAGGAGAACATTTAGAGAAATTGCAGAAACGGTATCCGGTTTCTTTTTACGATTCATATTTGCGAAGATGAAAACCCTTTGATGAGAGGAAAAAAAATTCAAACCTGTTGAATAATGAAAAATTTATCAATCACTCAAAAATCACTGAATTAATTCAAACTCCTTTGATTGGATGACACAAATGATCATAAATTGGTTTTAAACACAATTAATTACAATGCAAGAATTAATTGAAAGTTTTAGATACTGACTTGAATCATAGATTATTGAAAATAAAAATATTGAAAAACTCAAATTTCAAATAACTTTTTCCCCTCGATTTAATGTAGTCAGTATTTCACCATCATTATTATTATTATTTGATACACAGAATTAAAAAGGATTAAAAAAAAATAATATAAAATAGACAATTAATAAATTTCTTTGGTGAATAATTGAGGATATTTCTCTCTATAACTTTTCTTATTTTTTTTTTTTTTGTTTTCAAATAGTAGTTTACGAGTTAGTTGGTGTATACATATAATACGAGGAAGGAGATGCGCGTCAGCGCTGTGTTCCAATTTTGAAATGTATACGAACTCGCTGGACGAGTTCCATCGAATTTATAAACCATATTACTGTAGCTACCTCTGTGCATATTATAAAAATTCAAACAATTTGCTAAATTTCGGTCTAATTGAGGAAGTGACAAAAAAAAAAAAAAAATGTTGCTTGAAAACTTAATTATAGACGAGGGTTGCAATATTTTCTTATTTTCTGGTCACCCCCTGAACCTTGTATTGAGGAGTAACTGAAATTTGATTAACCCCCGTTGGGGGGTTAACAGGCCGCGTTGGTAGTCGGGGATCTGTGACCCATATTCGCCGAATGACATTTTCCACTTATTGTCAGAGACTGACATTTTATACCACCTCCGTAACGTCTTGGAGCTTAAATGCTAAAAATACATTGGACTAGGGGTCTCTCCGTGGACTCCGTGATGCGATAGTCTTTCGATACGAATCCACGTATAATAAAAATAATTAAAAAAAAATAATAAAATCGAGCATCAAATAATTCGATAAGGTATCAAAATCGGTAAAGAAGAAGATATACGGCAAATATCGACCAATAAAAAAACTATTCAGATCGTAAATTAATACAATCTGTTCATATAATGATTCACAACGATTTTCTGTGCTTTCATCCAGAAAATAAAATGGAATGTATAATAGATAAAAGTTCGAAGAAGCTAAATGGAGCTTTTTATAAATTTTTTGAATACACCAACGTCTGTCTCCTGGCGACGACTGAGAGAAGCTAGAATCTCGATACTCGATGGTAAGGAGCTTTCGAGCTTTTCCCACCGTTACCGACCCTGCAGTAATCGACACCGTGTACCCTCCAACGGTCACAGAGCTTTCTCGCAAGCTTCAGAAATTGAGTGATAATTGCTCGGTCGATAATTCAGAACGGAAAACCAAGAATTGAACTTAGTAACTCTTACTTCAATTTTGTATATTTTGTTCCCAACAAATAAATTTCTTTGTTCCATCGAACCGAAAGGAATGAATCTAAAAACGATATGAGAATTTAATTGACTCGATTTTTTATAATAGAACGAAAAATTTCGTTTATACCTACAATATCAAATTCACCCTCCTAAGAAAAAAAGGGCTTGTAAAAAAACCTTAAAAAAAAGGTTGATTTCGTTCTGTTTTTCATATCGCGACTAAAAATAGAAGGAATGAAAAATTTGAAATTGAGACGTCACGTAAAAATTGTTCATTCAAAGAGGGGCGCAACCTGCGACCTGACGCCTCTGGGGGTTTTGGATTTAGGGCGGGGGCGCGAGTCGTTCCGGTAGATGACCCGGCGTCCTCGTTGCCGGGGAAACGGTCCCGTGACGTCACGGGACAACCTCGGGTTTATGGGTGACCTAGATTCTAAAAATAGAATTTATACCTCTAGCCCCACCAGCTTCCATCCCCCCCTCAACCGACTTTAGCGAGGAAATGCAAGTCACAGAGGAAAATTCTTATCGATTGATATTATAGCCCAGGCCTTCAAGAATTAAAACATCATATGGTGGATATAGAAAAGACACACATATGTCGATTTTATCGTTCAGATAAAATATCATTCATGATTAGATTTGTCACGTTGAGAATTTCGATTTTCTTCTTCCATTCATATTTGAGCAGATATTATCAGCTTTAGAAATCCAAATAAAAAATAATCAGGTCATACTTTAATTGACCTAAATTAACAGAAATTCGATTGTCTAAAGAAAAATTAAAGAATCAATGTCAATCCAAATTTGTATTTTTTTATTCAAGAAAAAAGGAAAACTGTGATTAGTTGCGTGACAAACGTTTTCAGTTTTCTGTGAAAGAAAGGACCTTTTTTTTATCCTCAGATTTGATTTTATGAAGATTTTCAAACCCCGCAATTTTAACAACCTGTATTTCGTTTGTTTGTACGCAAAAAAAAATATATGCGTTGATAAATTTTGATCAATTGAATGGAGAAAATAACGAAAACTGAAGGTCCTTGGCGACCTAGCGGCCCACTTCTTGCCCGATGACGTCACGAGCGACGTCATTGCCCGGGCGGAATTGGGTCAGGCAGCACGTCTGGGCGTCGAGGGTGCGAAGGGGTTGTGATACAGCAGCTAACCTGCCGAAAAATGAGAATTTGTCAAATTTTGACTCTTAAAAAAAAAATTGACAAAAAAAAAAGGCTAAAGATTTCAAATTTCGAATCGCATTTCTATCGTTGAGAGAAATTTCTGAAATTTCTGTTTTAGACAAAAGACAACCCAATTATGACCGAGAATACAAAATAAAAAATATTTTTTTTCAAATTATTCAAAATTTGAGTGTCAAATATTTTTATCGTTATTTTGCTAGTCAAAGGCGAAAGCTTGACAGTGGAAATTGTTCGTTGGTAGATCTCATGAATGGTGGAGTAATGTGAATGGAGCTCCACTGACCTACTTTTGCTCGAGCATCCCCCATCGCCATTCCTTCCTCTCAACCCTCCGACGCAGCAGCCACCCCCCCGGATACCCCTAAACACCAAGTGCGGGAAAAAATAAGGAGTCCCCCCCCAAAAAAAATGAGGAGAATAAAAAAAAGGAGAGGAAATTTCGTGGGTGATGTTAATTGACGGAATGAATATCAACCCCGGCTGACATGACGTACTGGGGGACAGAAACCGAATGAAATTATTTGGGTCAGGCGTGTGATTGACGCAGGGAGTGACGTCATACAGGATTTTCATTACATCGAGAAAATAAATTAATGATAATGATAATAAATCCGCAAATTATGATTCTCTATTTTCTATATCTTATTTTTTGTAGAAACTAGAAGAGAGAGAAAGGAAACAGTTAATTTCGCTGAACTTTAAGATTGCGGAAAATTGAAATTTAAATAATACAAGAAAAGTACTGACCACCTGAAGTGCTACTAGCTCAAAGTCTTCTCGATTTATCGAATCAAAAATCTGATCATTTCTAAGTTTGCAAAAACTGCTTCGATTGAGACCAGAAATGAGACCAAATCATCAAAATCTGTGGATTGCGGTTCACGATACGTGAAAGGTTGAAATTTTCCATGAAAATTCTTGTTTTTTCCCATCAAATAACTCGAAAACGATTTCATTAATAAAATTTAAAATTAGATCAGCTCTGAGTTTTCAAAAAACTTTGTCGATTGAGAGCAAATTCGTCAAAACAAGTGCAAAAAAATGAATAAAAAAAAAAAAGTTCATGTTCGTGATAATTGATTGAAATTAGAACATTAAATCTAAGAAAGAAAAGAAAATGAGGTCATGCGATGAGACAATGATTTGGGTCTAGGTGACCAAATGCAGCGACGACAAGACAATACAATATACAACGTACCTATATAAATTGATTAATTACCACCGGTAATTGTACACATATTATGAAAATAATTCCTTACGAATGATAGTTACATATAGTAGCTACATAAAATATGATCACATATGGACGAGCCATACAGGATAACGTTGAATTACTGCAGCATTGCTAGAACTGAGAATGACCCAGTTTTATATAATTTCGACCCCCCCCTCCCCCCCTCCATGACCTATCCGACAAACTGCCGTTATATTCCCCCCTTCCCCCTAGTGTCTATAATTTGTACATATGTATAGATTCTCGTATATATATTCACCTGGAACGGACCGATACAGATTCTCATAACGCGTATGACGTCATCAGGCGATACCTACTGGACAACGAACCCCGTTAACGTCGCGCGGTGCATCGACCTGCATCGAGCCAGGCCTTCCAGGACGCCCCCAACCATCCACCGCGTCGCGACGACCACAGAAATGTGTGTCGAGGACGTTGCGGTGCATATACACATCATATACCTTATCTGGCGATGAGTGGGGGGAAAATGTAGTAAAAATATGGGGGGAAGATTTTTCCAAATTATTATTATTTCTTTATATATTGTGATTTTTTTTTTTTTTTTTTATGGTTCAGCCTCCCGGAGGGATGATCGAATCCCAGGTCGGGATATATATCTGGACCTATTTCCGCGACCACTTCTGGTATACCACGTGGTGTGGCGCGCGCGGAACAATCAATGCAGTGACGTCATTCCCGTTTTGGCCAATGGGAGAGAGGCTCCATTCAACCCGCGAAGCCTCCGACGAAGTAGAAGCGGTTAGAGTTATGTCAGACTATGTCGGAGTGCAGTTAGTCCTCTACCACTGATCGTGAAACCTGCTGCACCACCACCAGCAGCAGCAATACCCGAAGATTTATTTATTTTTTTTTTTTGTCACGGAAAATATAATCAGTTGAGATATTCTGTTGATCGTCTTCTTCTAATCTTCGCCTCAAGATAAAGAAAAAATAAGAAAAAAGCTACAATAAAATCCTAGAATTTAAAAACAGTGAAAATTCGTGAATTTTATCAACGATTTTGAATAAAGTTTTTAATAATTTAGATTTCAGATTTATTAAGCTGTAAAAAAAAAAAATAGTGTCTCAGAGTTTTCTTTCAAGGATGTAAAAAAAAAGAAAAAAAAAAGAAAGAAGATTGATCTTCTCGACGATTTGACACGATGTAAGTAAACGATTAAACATTTTTAGACTGCAGTTTTTCTTTCACTCCAGCCGGTATAATTAATCAAACTGGTCGAAAATCCTTCAGGGTTTCTGAAAAAAATGTTTCCAGGCCAGAACCTAATGGCTTGAAAAAATTCTCTCTAGACTCTAAACGCATATTTCGACGCATTGATACGATATTCGGGTATAAAACACGTGCTGGAGTATCCGCGAACCCAAACAGACGCCCCCGCAGTATCTGAGCTCGACCTACGCCCACGCAACGAGAATACCTACACACCAACCTCGCTGTCTGGTTGAATTTCGGTCAAGACCCAATCGTCGGTCCTCGAGAAGTCGATTCAGAAGATAAGAAAAATCCTTGAAATTGATACAGTATCTTTTTTGCAAAATCAGGGCAAAACCTCCCCCCTCACCCCCATCACCTCAAATTTCGAACCCCTGATGAATGCGCGTCACGTACATGTACTGCGAGGGTGGGTAGAGGGGGGGCACGGATGCAGTGACGTCAGTGGAACAGAGGCACCTTATTGGCCAGTCAGTCCCTGACGTCATCAGACGAGGCTGTGTGCAGTGCAGGATAGAGTGTAGAGTGTAGAGTCTGTGTCCGCGACCCCCTGCAACAGGGTGCAACCGGGTTCAAAGTCCCAGTTTTCCAAGGCTGACGGATCCGAACGGTGCTGGAGGTACTTTTTACCAGTTTTTTTAAATTCTGTTTCGACGAATCTATCAAGAGGACCAGTAAAGCGTGATTCAACAAATTCTACATACTCCAAAAATGATTAAATTCACTCGTCGTAAGCTTCCAGACACACGGTCGACTCGATTACGTCTCTCGACGTCTCATTTTCTTCAAAGAGCAATTCTTCATAATGTGAATTAGGGAAACTGGGGAAGAAAAATTCTGCGATAAGTTATGGTCAGGTATCGAAATTTAGCGACAATCTGGTCACTCTTTTGCTGATAACTTGATCCAAAAATTGTTTCTTTCAATTTCCCTGATTCCCACGACGAAGAAAATGAAACGTCGAGACATAATCGAATCGATCGTCGGCCTGGAACCTTACGACAAGTGATTTTTTTTAAGTCAATTTTACGATGTGTAATGAAGTTTGGATGGAGAATTTGTACTGGTCCCCTTAACTGTACCAACTATTGTTGCTACGAATCCTTTTTTCTCCACCGAAAATGTGAGATCGAAGAATTTTGCGAAAGAGACCGAAACTCTAGTTTCTGTGAAGCGAATGATTCTTGGCTCTTGATTCTCGGTTATCGGTTATCGAGGGATGAAAGCTTGTATGGATGGCGCCCCATTGAGAAAGATGGCGACGAGGGTTGAACGTTCAAGTCGGGTAACCCGGTGACCCAGTTTCGCCGTTTGCGTCATTCACATTCTATCCCCACCACGAAACACCGCCACCACCATCAAAGTCGCCATGACACACATTTATTAACGAAAACAAACCGTGATAAGATTC
Source organism: Euura lappo (assembly GCA_018257835.1). Classification (NCBI taxonomy): domain Eukaryota; kingdom Metazoa; phylum Arthropoda; class Insecta; order Hymenoptera; family Tenthredinidae; genus Euura; species Euura lappo. The sequence goes on along the minus strand of JAEUYN010000121.1, from coordinate 10,221 downwards.
TGATTGGCCCTGGATGAACCGATAGGAGCGATAAAAGTCTTTTTAAATCGACTAGTCCTTCATCCTTCAAACTCGAGGATTCAGATGAAACTGAACTCTAGCCTCAATCCTCTTTGAATGAAACTAGAGAGGAAGTTCAAATTAATTAAGTGTGATACTGATTGAAATTCGCGAAGTCCTAAAAATAAGTGTATTTAATTAGAAAGGTTGTGAATTCGATTTATGTTGATTGACTGATTGATTGATTCATGAGGTTGTGGTATAATATGTTTGACATTGATCCCGTGGATATCAGAATGAAAGTTCCCACTTCCACTTCCACTTCCACCTCCAGACTCTAAAATGCAGGGTTTATGGCACGGTGTTGCTTGGCAACAACCCTGGGGTCAATGGGGTACTGCTTACTGGTATATCTCTGGGAGGCAGGGGTTTCATGGGGGAAAACTGGGTCAACCTCTCTCTGCCTTCCACCCCCCTTCTTCCTCTTCCCTATCTCCCAGATGTCTCCTTCTCATTCTCATTCTCATTTTCATTCTCGTTCTCCTACCCTTAGTTGTATAAATTGGCTGCTTTTTAATGGGAAAAAACTAGACTGTTGAAAATATCTTGAAATTTTTCATACAAACGGGAATGAAATTTACAAATCCTGATGATTTGAATGAAAATGATATAAAAATGTGTGATTCTTTTATCTATGATTCTTTTTTAGTTTTCAGTGACTGAGGTTTTTCAGTCAATTATCAATTAAAAGCTGATAAATTATCATTTTTTTGGTTCCTTCCGCAATATTTTATGATCTGATAATTCGGCAATAATTGTAGCATTGAAAACCCATTTTTGAATAAAATTATCACAAATTTTCATATCATCTGAGTATTCACCCGAATTTTCAAAACATTCTGTATATAAAATTTAGTATAATCTTGGCTATGAAATTTGCGAATGATTTTTAATTTTCAAAACTGTTGTATGAATATTGAAATATTGAAAAGGTTGAATTTTAATATGCAAAAAGTATATGTTAATCGCTTCACGTACATTTCTATGAAACTTGATGCAGAAATTTCGAAACAGTGTATCTACTATCTAGGGCCCTCCTAGAACGTCACGCTCGTTTCTAGTCGGGCTCTGGATAGTTTTCCCCATTAGAATGCCACGGGCTGCTTGACCTTCTCTGAATTTTCATCCCTTAACCATTCAGTGATGGGATTCGAGATCGACGCGGTATAATAAATAAATGAATTCTTCTTTTTATTCTCTAATTGATACTATAGTCAAAGTGTGTTTTTTTTATTCTCATCTTTTACCTATAATTTATCTAATATTGATTACAAATCGCGATATTTATTTATCTGTGAAACGGAATCTTTTCACAGCACCATCTAATTTCTCCTTCCTACTGACCTAAATATTCTATATATAGAGACGCGGTTCTATTTATAGAACCACCCCTCTAGCCCCACCCACCCGCCCGCTCTCGCGGGTCCTTAACGCCAACTACCCCAAAGACTCTGATTTCGAAAAAACAAAACAGACAAACAAAAAATTACATATTTGTACATTCTTTAAATCAATTTGACAATCAACTCTGAAATGTAGACAAATGTTGACAAATTCTTTTACACCAGTTTTCTTTTTTTTTTTAGGTACATAGAAATTTGGTAGTTTGAACTTTCATGTCAGAAAAATGTGTCCAGTTTTTCGAGTTTCTTGAGACACCGAAAATGATAATAATGACACAACGCCTGTTAAACGAAAGTGACTCTTGGTCCTGACGGAATACTAATTAGTCGTGCAAAGGTTATCTCGAGCTAATTAGGCAGCTGTGTCGTTCTTGAAGAATTTCTCTATTCGTTGCCGTTATATTCTCCAATTATCTGTGTGTCTGTCGCGTGTACGCAATAAAATATAGACGATAAATTCATTATCAAAATTTTCAAAAATTAACAATTATTATTTTTATGTGTATCACAATTTCTCTTAATTTCTATTTGTATATTCGTGTGGGAGATATAGACTGTGGCAAGAGTTCACTGCCCTCGCGCAAGCGTATCAAACCTATGACGTCATTGCTGCGGGGGGGTACGTCATAGAACCACCCTCCGACGTCTATATCTGTATCTATAAAACACGCCAATTACCTCCTCGTCAAGATAAAAGCTCAAATTTATTATGTAATATATCCCATTTTCTATGATTCGAGAAGATAGAAGAGAAAATATTTCGATTATTTATTGTTAGTTCGAAGATTAACAAACTTGACTTTGAATCCTGTATTTAAATTATCTAAGAAATTTCCTTTACGGAGTAGCAACTAAAATTTGGATTCAAAAAACTATTCAATCGACACTGAAATGATTACAAAAATGTATAGATAATTGAAAACGCAACAATATTTCAATTAAACCTAATTTGTTTTAATCACAGCCGACAGAATATCTCTAATCTTGTAATTCTACAAATTTTCCCCCAATAAAAATCGTGATAACATTAAAAAAAAAAAAAAGAAAAGAAACTTATCGATAATATCGTGAAATTAAACTGAGGGTAGGTACACGTGGAACAGCGGATAAAAGACTGTCAGGTCGGTATCGAGGGTAGGTCGATAAGGGTGGCCGACGCCGCACTGCGCGAGGATCCGATTGGTAAGGTATGAAAAAGTTTCTTGCTTTCCTCTTTATTTTTTTCTTCCTTTTTCGTTCTGTGTTCTAGGTAAAGTTGAAGAGAACGGATCGGTCGGATGCATTATTGAGGGAGTTTCAGCCGCGGCGCCACTCGCCACTCGCCACTCGCCACTGACCACTGGCCACGTATGCATGCATTATTACCAACCACCCGATGCAGTACTTCTAGCCTCGATAAATGTACAATATCAGTTTTCTTTTTTCTTCTTTTTCTTATTCTCTGACTCTGGGGCAAAAGTTAATACGGTATCGTTACCGTATTTTATATCGTGGGTCAAATTATAAAAGAATTCATAGAATCTAAGATTAAGAAATATTTTCAATATTTTATGGAAAAATCGCATTAAAAAAAAGGAACAATCAATTTCCAGTTGATTCTGCTTTCCAAATAAAATTCTGCGAATATATGCATATATTTCAAATTGACAGTGGAAAGGATAAAAATTGAGGAATTTTGATGCAATTAAAATATTGTACAAATTAAATGAGCAAACAGATTGAAGAGAAAAGAAGTATTTTTTATATATCTCATTCGTTTCACGCCATTGATGTGAGACGAAAGGGGCTTCCTCGACGCAGGGGTGGGTTAGGGATTAATCCAGTTTGTTGAAGCACAATTAGGGCTTCTTCACAGGCAACACTATATCTATTATACACACTGTACATACTAGGTATATACCGTGCGGCGTTACACCTATGCCACGATATAGATACCAGACTCGGTTTCGCATCGGGGGTAAAATAAACCTCCGCATATACATCAGATCCGACCTGTTTTTTTATTTATTTTTTTTTCTTCACAAAAGGACAAATTTGGAACAAATTTTTATAATCTTCTTTTGCGATCTAAACTAAATTTCGGTTCAAAAGAAAGAAAAAATAGTAAAACAGGTTTTTTGAGCTTAAGTAATTATATGCTGAGTTTTCGACTATCGGCTATAGCCCACTTTGATTGATGTGAAATTTGATCACCAGATGTCGGGGTGCTAAATTTTTGTTCCCATATGTAATTGTATAAAAAAAAAAAAAAAAAATTGAGTCAGTTTTACAACCTTTCGACGTGTATTGGCATAATCTGATCCATGTATGTACGGACGTACGTATGTATGTACATCGGTGCAGTGTATCGAGTGACATTCTGTTCTTTTCCGCATTCATTGGCGTAGCTGAGTTCCAAAGAAAAAGAAAAAAAAAAAAAAAATTGTATTTTCATAAAATTTTCAGCCACTACAGAAAATCAAGGAACGAATGAAACTAGAAGAAAAAGAAGAAGACGAGGAAAGGAAGGATCGTATAAATAGTCAAGCCGTCTTATGTTTCTGTCTTATTTCATTGTAGATATACGATATGAAATATGACAAAAACTTAAGGTGGTTATCTATAAAATCATCAATCATGAAGAACGAAAGCATCGAGAGATTACAGCATATCTGTTCAAATCGATAATCGCAGATAATATAACTATAACACATAAAATTGTATGAAATACTCAATAAATGTCATATTATCTGATCGATTCCGTCGTTATTACCGCAGTATACCAAAGCCAAGAATCCAGAGTGGAAAATAGAGAGGTAGAACACAAGAAAAAAAAAAGAAAAAAGAAAAAAGAATAGTCGGATGTACCCCGAGGTACCTAGTCGCAGACCGAAGCCAACTGCTGGGGGGTGTTAAGCCGAAGACCCTCAAGTACCCCGAGAAAGCTTACTCGGCTAGAGTTACGCGCTGTTGGATATCGCATTTTCAATTTTCAATTTTCAATTTTCAAATAATTACCCAATCTTCAAAAATGGACAATTTCTTTGAAAAAGTGTCTTTTTCTTCCTTTTTTTTTTTCTTTCCGGATCTCAAGACGAAGAAGACGATTAAAAACAAATTGACAGTTGTAAAAGGATCGAATTACATCGAGTAGACGATACGAATTGAACAACGTAAAAATGTTTTCAAATTTTCCCATCTCCTATTTACCCGAAGGCCGTGTAACACTAGTCGCGACCCGTGTCTATATTTGTTACGTATTTACGTATTTTTTAAGGATTCATCCTTAGCCATTGACGATATCGCTACAAACACCCTGTACCTAGAAATTATATAATCTGAAACTCTCCGAACGTTGGAAAATAAACAATTAAATAGCTTAATCGAAACAATAGAGAGACCAGACTCTGATCAATTTTACAGTCTTTTTCTTTCTTTTTTTTTTTATACAAATCAATATAATATGATAATAATGATGACAGTGATGATAAAAGATTGCAAAATAAAAGAGAGAAAAAAGTAAGTTTTGCCCTTATTTCCAAAGACACACACGTGTCTTGAATGTTTAACCCCATTTCCTTATTGGCTCTTACCGTTGCAAAGAAGCCTCCCCATTGGTCGATGGATTAGATGACCACGTGGGGGTTCGGTATATAAACAAGGGTAGTGTGACAACGGTACGTCAGTTCGTGCCTGGGACCACAGTGAGAGAACTGTATCAATTTTTTTTTCTTTTTTCTTTTCTAATACACACACGGTATCATCACACTGATAAAGAATATTGTTTAAAACGAAATACGAACTGTGAGGTTTACGTATCACGCGGTGTGCAGCGAGTGTTGCTATACTCTGATCGTTCATTTCAATTCAAAACTCAAAACTAGAATTTTTACTCCAAAAAAAAAAAAAAAAAAAGGTGAGTAAGAATTAATTGACAATTGATATATCGGCTCTAAATTGGTGGAATTGTGGTATCACATCCAGATCGAAGGGGTATGAATTTTGGATGGCTAAAGTACCCGTGACACGGAGGGGTTTGAAACTACGAGCGTTTTATACGAGTCTAAACGTACGTACGCGACCCCCGCACGTTATCTATAATGCAGGGTGGGTATAAACGTATCGCGGTATAGACACGACGGTGAATATCTAATACGGAACATCCGTACATGTTTTCAGATCCATAAACCTAGTATCGTCAACTAAACGTACGCTATACCATTTTTCATCCACTGTAACGATTCGAATTAAAATTGATAACAAAAAATATTGCGGTATGATGATAAAGTACGATCGGTAGTACCGCAAGTTATTTATAACGGTATCGGAAGAGTCTCTACGTCTTGTAATTTCAGGCATTAGAGATACGGTCGTAAAATTATTAATCAGTCACGCGACGTGTTTCAGCTTCTTCATACACGTGTATCAAATGATTTTAACGATACCCTCTACACCGTAATAACAGAACCGAGTATAATTTACCCGTTGAGTAAAAAAAAAAAAAAACGTATAAAAAGGAGGAAAAGAAAAGAAATAAAGAAATTGAAAACTGATTAAACGATATTCGAATCGAATCTTTGATGGTTCCCGGTGCAGCTGCTGGCCACTGCACAAGATTAGACATGAGACTCTTGTGCGTGTGACAGCGGCTATAAAGGGTTTCCACTTTTCGTCAAGAGAAAAAATTAAAAAAAAAAAAAAAAAAAAAGGTATAAGGAGAAAAGAAAGCCACAAAAACGGAAGGAAATCCATATCCTCGAATACTTATATCCAAGTAGCCTGGAACTTAGATTACCGGAAGTGACGTTAACGCCCGGTGGCATCGACCCCTTACAGATGAAGAAGACCTACGCCAACCTTTTATACCCAGACGTCCAGATACTCGGACAAGAATATGTATCAATTACCGCCGACTACTTGACACTCGATACCTAAAGGCTAGAAGATTATTTACAGAGTCGATAATCAACTAAAATAATTTCCTTCATTATTGAATCGCAGAGAAATTGAATTAATAAACTGAAAACACGATAATTAATTGATTTCTTTGTTTATAATTTGATTAATTTAGGATTAGGAATCGATAGGACTTATCGAAAGATGAGATTATTCTATTAGGTATTTGATAAACGATTATTCGATGCGGTGTCGTTTATATTTCTTTTTGGTACAGAGCGTATCTTTTATTGTAATAATTATAAATTCTTGTTTATAATTATGTTAAAAATCATCATTTATATTATGTGTATTTACGTACGTACGTATATCGATATTACTATCCATATATCCTAATATATTGTATATCTAGATATAGATATTTATTATTTATTATATTATATTATATGTTAATTATGACACGTCAATTACACAGCCAGTGTTGAAAAAGGAAGTGATAATAACGCTATTTTACTTTTTCTTACAATATATTATATATATATATCATATTTTATTCAGTAAGAATATAAGACGACCATTTTTTAATCTTGTTTTACTTATTGCTCCGAAAATTCACCCCAGCTATTTTCGTATTAATTTATATTGAAATAATAAATAACGATGAAATGATATATTTAAGATACTAATCAAACTTTACAATATTTTCAGCTAATTTGTAAAAAGACATGAAATTAATTGTATATTTTGATACGCTCGATATATAGATTCTAAACGATGTAATTTACCCTGTTTAGCTCTTAGTCAAACGAGGAATAAAGAGGAACTATAGTCGACTATTTTCCTATCTATACAGCGAAAAAGAAGAAATATAAGAAGATAATTAATTTGAACACTGTGAAAAAGTATCAATGTATACTTTTTTTTGTCTCATAAAAATTAAGGATAAAGAGAACGAAATAAAGTCCCGACTGTTTCTCTATGTCGATATTTTCTTCTAGTTATCGTAAAGCCCCTATAATTTAATAACGTTAATAGTAATAGTAATAATAATATTGAGAAAATCACGTTATCATATAAGTAATATGCACTCGTTACGCGAAACCGCAACGATATGTATCACAATGTTGATTTCTATAATTACATTCAAATTGAGAAATAAAAAAATAGAATATTTGTGCCTCCGTTAAAAAATAAATAATAATCATGTCAACTTTCCCAACCTTGTGAACCTAAAATCCCTTCCGAAAAATAAATAAATTTCGACGAATTCAAGTTACCGTTTCTTTCTTTTCGTGTTTTTGTTATCTATGGAAAAAAATATCTAAGAAGCGAATGTGATTCAAAGTCGAGTTGATGTAGAACAAAAATTAAATTAAAAAAAAAAGTAAAGTAGAAAATGAGAATAGGAATGTATCAGAGTTAATAATTACTTAACGTTAAACAACTATTTTATCTATAGGATTATTTTTTTTCTTACGTCCCACAAAGATCACATGCATTTGAAATTGATTAATGAATAGGTACGGTCTACTACCATCAGGTAAAAAGTATCGATCGAAACAAACAGACTTTTCCTCAATTATTCAAATTTCAAAGTCTATAATTATCAGATACTCATCATCGCCAATATATTAAAAACAAATGAATATGGCATTTAAAATACCCACATGAGTTAATCCTCCCAAAGATTCTGTATTCCTTATCATATTCGAGATATACCATTTGCGAATCGGATTAAACCGATCAATTTTACCATTAAATTAAAATCGACTTACGATAAAACGATTTCCGCATTCGTATTCAGTTGTTCCCTGTCATCTCGTGAAGAGTCTGCGTCGTCTCGTCAAACAACAGGAGGCAGAGAATAGCCTGAAGTTTGCTACGAGCCGGTTCAAAGTTCGGATCCAGAGCCAGAGAGGATCGATAAAAGCTTATCGCCTTCTCGAAATCACCCTGTCGACGAATAGGTAATAAATACCAGGCTCTTTGCTATCGTTTTAATGAGAAAAATAACACCGTACTCACCACCGCGGTGTGAAGATTGGCCATAGAAAAATGATTAATGACGAATTCCGGTCCCTTCATGAGCGCCAGATCGGCTACCCTCAAAGCGTCTTGGTGAAAACCACGCTTACTGAGAAGGGACGCGAGCGTTATCAACGGAACGTCCTGCATTTCGTCGGGCGCGTTGACCAGGGCTTGTCTTATACAATCTACGGCTCTCTTACTGTGGCCTTGAACCCGCCAATAGAGCGCAGCGGCCGTGGCAAGAGTCCAGGATCTGGAATGCTGCGATGAAAAAACGAAAAAGTCAATTAATCTACCCGAAATCGACGATGAAGGCACTAAAGACCGTCAAAAATCGTTTATCTTGTATACTTTTCTCAACGCGATGGCTATCCTGGCCCCCAATTGTTCCACCGAGCTTTTCTGATCGTCCGCCATCAACGCGAGCCACTCTGCGTTGTCTGGTTCTGTGATATTAGGCAACGCCTCGGAGAGAGCGTCCAGATCAGCGACGTTATTGATGTCTGGTTTTCCGCCGGTGCAGACCGGCTGCTGATGAGGACCGTCAGGTAAGGGTTTGAGCTCGTTGCTGATGCTGTTGCAGAAGTAGAGGAAAAAAATGCTTTATTCGAGGTATTCGTGACCGAGAATCGTCAATTTTTTCTCCTCACTCGATATTTCTGGCGGTGATGTGGTGCCACATCGACTGAAACGAGCAGGAAGGTGGATGCCTCATGTCTCTGCATCCTTTTGGACTGAGGGAAAACATTCCAGTGATATCGTGAATCTGTAATCCGGCATCGCCGGTCCCTTCTTCGGACATTGAAACGTAAAAATCGTCCAGAATATTGACCCCGGGATTTTTATTGTCTTCCCCGCACGATATCCGCATGTGAAATGACTGCAAAGAAGATCAAAATGGTTTAAAATCGATGAATTCGATCCGATACCGATCAATTCTCACATTCTGTTCCGGATTTATCATGTTTTCCAACTCTGATTCGTCCCCGCCGATCTCACCGCTCGCTGACATCAGAGTCTTGATCAAATTCTGGTGCTTTCCTAACTTTTCTATTCTTCTAGTACACCTCGAGCTTCCTGTAAAATTACCAATCAATCAATTTCAGGCTCGGAAGAGTCTAGAATTATAAAAAATCAAAGCGGTAACGCATTAATCGAAGGGAACGAACCAGCAGCATCCGCGTTTGTCCTTGTTGCGTAGCACTGAACGTGTTTACAATTCTTCCCTTCGCTGTTGCACAGGACAGTTTCGCCCTCGCGAAGTTCGTGTCTCGAGTTCAATATCGTGTCAACGGGAAGATGAGCAGCGCCGCAAGTTTCTATGCTACCGGAACTCCCGCCGGAATCTAAATCAAACATTGAATAATTAATTCTTGATCTCCTCTGGCATTCGCTGGATAAAATGTTGAATCCCGAGCTCTCACCGGGTCTGCCGTTATTCAACCATTCCTGACACGCCAGGGTCCTGAGCATCGTCAGAGCCCTGCCGTTAATCGCGTGCAGATCAGCTCTCAGCGTTTGTTTGAGGTGATGAATGGCTCCGGAATTATTTCCTTTGACGTGGAGCAGGGATCCGTACAAGAAGTTCGTTACAGGCTGAAAGAAGTTTAGTTTCAGTCAGTATTGATTACATGAATCAGTTATTGTTTTGCGTTTTGAACAGAATTGAATGGAAATTGGTACCTCGATCGGATTGACGTCGATCGCTTCTTTAGCCACCCTCAAAGCGTCGTCTAGAAGTCCGACTTTTTGACTGATCGAAGCTATACTGACCAACGGAACGTCTTTAAATTTTTTGGGAACACTGTCGAGCGCCAATTGAAGACAGTCCAATGCGTTTCTTGGCTTTCCGACT
>JAEUYN010000013.1:0-111294 GCA_018257835.1 Euura lappo | reverse complement strand
AGACTATCGTTGGTCAGATGTAAACAACGCCGATTACGTCGTTATTCCGTTGGAGAAGAATAATTGCTCTCTCAAGACGGTTGTTTTTGTTTTCGCAATGTTGTGTTTACCCTCATGTATGAGCAGGCAGCACCCTCAATCTTCGCTTCTCTGCGGACTGTGTCTTCTAAGGCCGTGTTCCGAAATTCGCTGCTATATAGCGCTGAAAATCTTGCCAGAAAGAGACAGAGCTCGCCAAAAATCCAGCTGTATGACAAAGACACAAGACTTATGTCATTACTGCCAGCTCGTTTCGGAACTCAGCCTAAGTATGTTGTTTTGTAGATTCGAGCCTGCTGTTTGGTATGCAAAACTTAGACGTTTGTGAGTCCGCCTGCAATCCAGAACACAATTTGTAGGAGCTGGAAGGTAGGGATGGTGTTACTATCTCCTGGGACACTATTTCTTGGATCGTTCCTTGGATCGTATGGAGTGATTATTGATCAGCGATGTTTGGGTCCGACTCGTTTGTTTTCTTTGTCCTTGCTTGGGTCTTACAACTAGCCCGGAAGCCCCTCAGCGTTGTTCGATATTTGTGTGTTTTGGCAATCATTTGACTCTTCCAAGTCGGAAGGTTGTTTACAATCGATAAGTCTAGAGGATCAAAGTTGCCGGTCGCTGTAAAAAAGGAGGAATCATGGAAATATCAGATAAAACGGTCATTTTTCGAACAGTTCATGTCCATGATGTTTACATCAATTGAAGTGATCTATCCAATCGAGTCAGGTTAAAGAAATTAAAAACTTCTTCTTGTTCTTGGCGTTTCGGCGTTTGGTTTGTCGCCCTCCTCAGAAAAAAACTGTTTATTTGAACAAAAAAGGGGGAGAATATACAAACATTATAATCTAACAAATTACTCGCACCTAGTTATTATTAGTTACCTAGATAGTTACCGAAGAATCGTGAAATCAATCCATTATTTTTAACACATGTTCAGGTCGTACGGTAGAATGATTGTATTCGAAGCCAGTGTCGTCAACGGTTGTAGAAGCGAGAATAAAAGCTGTCAGTTATTGAAACGTACTTTTTTCCATGTTCTATTCAGCCACCAAGACATGATCACACACAAGTCACACGGTATAAAATTGGTTAATTCGTAAAATCTGGACGTAAAAGGTGGCACGAATCAGTCAAGTTTTAAAGGGACGGTCGAACACTATAACGGTCCAGAGCTCACAGATTCGGGTCGGATGCTACACTTCAACTCGGCCCACACATTAACTCAGAAACGTGCCATGGTGTTCAATCTTGTAGACCGTGCTGAGACTCTTTCACATCGAAAATTCCATGGTAAAAATGTGGACTTGGTTAGATCAAGAGACTCGGTAGAGTCTCGCGCCAAGTACATTAAAAAAAAGTTTTTTAATACGTTGCGTGAGACTCGAACCGAGTCTCTTTACCCGAACGGGAGCTGTTCGCGGTAGTGGGGGAAATCACAATCTCTTATTTCTTTCATCTCGCGATATCCATGGGCTCTGAAATATAATTGTTATAATATCGACACGAAAAGCATTCATTTGAGACCTATTTCGATTGAATCGTTGCACGTGAAGAAGAGTTATGATAATTTCAAAGATCTGACAGGTCCGTTTCACTCGAAGAATTTCGTCTTCATCGTTTTCATCTCCTCCTCGGGACAAAATTCACTAACTATGAATATAAAAATGAGAGAAGAGCGGCCTCTCTGGTCTAGAATTGAGGATTTTCGCAAAGAACGATAGTGACCACTAGGTAAGCGCTAGTGTCGAATCTAGGGAATATTTGAATTTCGAGTTTCAATAGCACAAAATCTAATGTATATCTGAGTTTTTAACGAGTACCATCGAAATAATTGCATCGAACTCTACGATTCCCGACAACATCAACAATAAACACGACTGTTTTGGTGACTCTATCGTTCGCTATCTTATACATTCACATATTTGAATTTATCGGACGAGGCAAACCAAATTAATTAATTATTGGTACCCACCAAGGAGAGATTCTTCCTCTATTCGAGCGTGCAAACCTTGGTGGGACCGAAAAAAACCTATAGAAAAATCAAATTTTTATTTTTAATTCTTCGAGTAAAAATTCCCCCAGCCCGGGTTTGAACCGGGACCTTCGCATTTGTACTGCGACGCCTTGTCCAATTAGACCACCGAGGGGCTGAAGGAATCTTTACTCGAAACTTGTATTATGGTATATATTATTCCCCCGGGCTGGGGGAATTTTTACTCGAAGAATTAAACATAAAAATTTGATTTTTCTATAGGTTTTTTTCGGTCCCACCAAGGTTTGCACGCTCGAATAGAGGAAGAATCTCTCCTTGGTGGGTACCAATAATTAATTAATTTGGTTCGCCTCGTCCGATAAATTCAAATATGTGAATGTATAAGATAGCGAACGATAGAGTCACCAAAACAAACACCTGACACTGGGACAATGACGTGTCTAGTATACCACAGGGCTGGTAGCGGTAGAGGCCTTCAAAAAAAGTGAGAAAAGTGACTTTTTACTCGGAAATACCAATACATTTATTATAATAAAAGTATAGTGTGCACTGTATTGAGAAACGTTAAAAGTCAAATTTTTCATCAATTTACAATGTTTTATGTAGTGTTACGATGTCAATCGACAGGGGATTTCGGGTGATTCATAAGTAATACCGTTCTATGTCCAATTTAGAACAAATTTATCGTTTTTGAGGGCATTATTAAATAAATTATGAATATATGAGTATTCACTATTTAGAACTAACCGTGGCCACGTCGTCAGCTGCAATTTGACTTGTCTAATTTGACCAATCGCAACAAGAGGTTTCCTTTTTTGTAAGAAATTTTTTTCGCCAAATTAAAACACGAGTTTTGATGACCCTCAAGATTTCTGCATCTGCATTTTTGGTAATTTGGCTGGCCGTAGCTCCTAACCAGTTGATCTTAGAGGAAACTTTGTATCGAGTTTTTTGTTGCCCTTTCGATTATCTAGATACGCATCTTTCTAGATTTTTTTATCGAATCATTAGAAGGTACTTTTCGATGGAATCAGGCTTTGGCAACCCGTAGCTCCGCGAGGGTCGATCCTAGCGAAAACTTTGTATGACGTTTTTTGTTGCCCTCTTGATTGTCCAGATACGCATTTTCTAGATTTTTTTTTTTTTTGTCAAGCCATATGCGCTACTTTCTGCCATATTTATCTGATTGGTCCCGAAGTAAGCTCAAAATCTCTTTGTCTATAGCGCAACCACGGATCTAGATAATCGGAAGGGCAACAAACAACGTCGTACACATTTTTCTCTAGGATGGACCGTCGTGTAGATACGGGTCGCCAAAGCCCGAATTCAGCGAAAAGTGGCTCAAAATAGATTAAAAAAATTGGAATAAAATCATTAGTGTCTAGATTCTTGATTGGGCTATAGACAAAGATAATTTAAGCTTACTCCGGGACCAATCAGATAAATCTGGCAGAAAGTAGCTTCAAATGACTTGATAAAAAAAAACTAAAAAAATGCGTATCTAGATAATTGAAAGGGCAACAAAAAACTCCGTTCAAAGTTTTCTCTAGGATCAACTAGTTAGGAGCTGCAGCTAGCCAAAGTTCCAAAAATGCAGATGCAGAAGCCTTGAGGGTCATCGAGTTTTGTCATTTTGTACGAAAACCATTACTAATACTATATAAAATATAAAATCTGTAGTTGGAAAGAGGAAAAAAAATTCAACTATGGTTGTGACGAAAATCGGATTTGGGCTACGGCACATTTCACTATCCCACTGGGAGAAGGGCATCGGATTTGGGCTACGGCACATTTCACTGTGCCGCTGGGAGAAGGGCATCGGATTTGGGCTACGGCACATTTTACTATCCCACTGGGAGAAGGGCATCGGATTTGGGCTACGACACATTTTACTATCCCACTGGGAGAAGGGCATCGGATTTGGGCTACGGCACATTTCACTATCCCACTGGGAGAAGGGCATCGGATTTGGGCTACGGCACATTTCACTATCCCACAGGGAGAAGGGCATCGGATTTGGGCTACGGCACATTTCACCATGCCGTTGGGAGAAGAGCAGCGGATTTGGGCTCCATCGGAATTCACCATACCGCTGGGACAAGAGCAGCGGATTTGGGCTCCATCGGAATTCACCATACCGCTGGGATAAGAGCAGCGGATTTGGGCTCCATCGGAATTCACCATGCCGTTGGGAGAAGAGCAGCGGATTTGGGCTCCATCGGAATTCGCCATACCGCTGGGACAAGAGCAGCGGATTTGGGCTCCATCGGAATTCACCATACCGCTGGGACAAGAGCAGCGGATTTGGGCTCCATCGGAATTCACCATACCGCTGGGACAAGAGCAGCGGATTTGGGCTACGGCACATTTCACTATCCCACAGGGAGAAGGGCATCGGATTTGGGCTACGGCATATTTCACTATCCCACTGGGAGAAGGGCATCGGATTTGGGCTACGGCACATTTTACTATCCCACTGGGAGAAGGGCATCGGATTTGGGCTACGGCACATTTCACTGTGCCGCTGGGAGAAGGGCAGCGGATTTGGGCTACGGCACATTTCACTATCCCACTGGGAGAAGGGCATCGGATTTGGGCTACGGCACATTCCACTGTGCTGCTGGGAGAAGGGCATCGGATTTGGGCTACGGCAGATTTCACTATCCCACAGGGAGAAGGGCAGCGGATTTGGGCTACGGCACATTTCACCATACCGCTGGGACAAGAGCAGCGGATTTGGGCTCCATCGGAATTCACCATGTACCGCTGGGATAAGAGCAGCGGATTTGGGCTCCATCGAATTCACCATGTTGGGAGAAGAGTTAGCGTGGATTTGCCCATCGGGAATTCACCATACCGCTGGGAGAAGAGGAGCGGATTTGGGCTCCATCGGAATTCACCATACCGCTGGGACAAGAGCAGCGGATTTTGGCTCCATCGGAATTCACCATACCGCTGGGAGTAGAGCAGCGGATTTGGGCTCCATCGGAATTCACCATACCGCTGGGACAAGAGCAGCGGATTTGGGCTCCATCGGGACTCACCATGCCGCTGGGACAAGAGCAGCGGATTTGGGCTCCATCGGAATTCACCATGCCGTTGGGAGAAGAGCAGCGGATTTGGGCTCCATCGGAATTCACCATACCGCTTGGACAAGAGCAGCGGATTTGGGCTCCATCGGATTTCAGCTCCATCGGAATTCACCATACCGCTGGGACAAGAGCAGCGGATTTGGGCTCCATCGGAATTCACCATACCGCTGGGACAAGAGCAGCGGATTTGGGCTCCATCGGAATTCACCATGCCGTTGGGAGAAGAGCAGCGGATTTGGGCTCCGTCGGAATTCACCATGCCGTTGGGAGAAGAGCAGCGGATTTGGGCTCCATCGGAATTCACCATGCCGCTGGGACAAGAGCAGCGGATTTGGGCTCCATCGGAATTCACCATACCGCTGGGAGAAGAGCAGCGGATTTGGGCTCCATCGGAATTCACCATACCGCTGGGAGAAGAGCAGCGGATTTGGGCGGAATTCACCATGGGAGAAGAGCAGCGGATTTGGGGAATTCACCATACCGCTGGGATAAGAGCAGCGGATTTGGGCTCCATCGGAATTCACCATGCCGTTGGGAGAAGAGCAGCGGATTTGGGCTCCATCGGAATTCACCATACCGCTGGGACAAGAGCAGCGGATTTGGGCTCCATCGGAATTCACCATACCGCTGGGACAAGAGCAGCGGATTTGGGCTCCATCGGAATTCACCATGCCGTTGGGAGAAGAGCAGCGGATTTGGGCTCCATCGGAATTCACCATACCGTTGGGACAAGAGCAGCGGATTTGGGCTCCATCGGAATTCACCATACCGCTGGGACAAGAGCAGCGGATTTGGGCTCCATCGGAATTCACCATACCGCTGGGATAAAAGCAGCGGATTTGGGCTCCATCGGAATTCACCATGCCGTTGGGAGAAGAGCAGCGGATTTGGGCTCCATCGGAATTCACCATACCGCTGGGACAAGAGCAGCGGATTTGGGCTCTATCGGAATTCACCATACCGCTGGGACAAGAGCAGCGGATTTGGGCTCCATCGGAATTCACCATACCGCTGGGACAAGAGCAGCGGATTTGGGCTCCATCGAAATTCACCATGCCGTTGGGAGAAGAGCAGCGGATTTGGGCTCCATCGGAATTCACCATACCGCTGGGACAAGAGCAGCGGATTTGGGCTCCATCGGAATTCACCATGCCGTTGGGAGAAGAGCAGCGGATTTGGGCTCCATCGGAATTCACCATACCGCTGGGACAAGAGCAGCGGATTTGGGCTCCATCGGAATTCACCATACCGCTGGGACAAGAGCAGCGGATTTGGGCTCCATCGGAATTCACCATACCGCTGGGACAAGAGCAGCGGATTTGGGCTCCATCGGAATTCACCATACCGCTGGGACAAGAGCAGCGGATTTGGGCTCCATCGGAATTCACCATGCCGTTGGGAGAAGAGCAGCGGATTTGGGCTCCATCGGAATTCACCATACCGCTGGGACAAGAGCAGCGGATTTGGGCTCCATCGGAATTCACCATGCCGTTGGGAGAAGAGCAGCGGATTTGGGCTCCATCGGAATTCACCATACCGCTGGGACAAGAGGAGCGGATTTGGGCTACGGCACATTTCACTATCCCACAGGGAGAAGGGCATCGGATTTGGGCTACGGCACATTTCACTATCCCACAGGGAGAAGGGCATCGGATTTGGGCTACGGCACATTTCACTATCCCACTGGGAGAAGGGCATCGGATTTGGGCTACGGCACATTTCACTATCCCACAGGGAGAAGGGCATCGGATTTGGGCTACGGTCAAGAGACTCGGTAGAGTCTCGAGCCAAGTACATTAAAAAAATTTTTTTTACGCGCGAGAGACTCAACGGCTCTATATACCCGAGCGAACTCTGTTTCGGCCAAACGGCAATTTTCAAGTCGTGTTTATTCCGTCTTCGTGACAAATATCGCTTTTCGCATGCAAGGTTTTGAATCTGGGTGCGAAAAGCTCTCATTTAAGCCCAATTTGAACGTAATCAGTTATCCGAGAGCTTAGATATGATCAATTATAGATTTCTGATACCCCGTTTCATCGCCTATTTCGTTTCCTCCGTCATACGCACGGTCTTGTATACAGGTCTGGGAACTCGAGCGTTTTTCAATGGTGGAGGGAGTCTCACTTAGCGAGGCAAAAATGCTCTATTTCACGAGTTGACCGCTAGGTTCGCTGCAACCCGAGAGTAAGCTCCGAGAGAGACAGAAGTAGGTGTTCGTTCTCTGTCTTACACACGTAGTACATACAGTGGACGATCTGTCACGCTGTTTGGTGACATAACCTAACATCGTTGGTTTTCGACAGTGCTCTTTTGCGTTAATACAAATATATCAATGATCATAATTTTGAGATTGGCAACATCATAAATTACATATATGGTATTCATATATTTCCAAAGCGGTACATCACTTCTGTCTTTTTAAGTGGAGAGTAGTTGGATGTAAAAAAAATAATTTGGACTATGAAGACGGAACGCTTTGCCTTATCTTTTCCATCGTCTGTCCATAAACACGCATTAACGACGCAATAGTTTGGCATAGTAGCCCACTTACATTGCCATATTAACGCAAAAGAGCACGGCCGAAAACCACCGATGTTAGGTTATGTCACCAAACAGCGTGACAGATCGTCCACTGTATGTACTACGTGTGTAAGACAGAGAACGAACACCTACTTCTGTCTCTCTCGGAGCTTACTCTCGGGTTGCAGCGAACCTAGCGGTCAACTCGTGAAATAGAGAATTTTTGCCTCGCTAAGCGAGACTCCCTGGATGAGAGAGTTCCCAGACCTGTATATAAGACCGTGGTTATACGTCGTTTCCAAATTCTGAATACATAATACTATAGAAAGTCGTTCGAGTGATAGGGAAGTTACATGGTGCTGAAATATTACAGAGTTTCCGATCTATCTAGTATCATACATGCAAACAGACGAAACAACATTGTCTATGGCCGTCAAGTTACCGACCGTGCTGTCGTCCCATGTCGGCTGCTAGTGCGGCTGCGAGTTTTTATTACGAATCTGCGTATGTTAACTATTGTTACCGCTGGACATATTATAATAATGTGACGTTATTTACGACTTATTTATGATGGGATAAGAAACAACGAAATTTATGATTCTCCACTGAATCGAATATATGATTTCTACGAGAATGAGATAAGTCATTGAAATTTGGGAATACATAACCTATGGGATTGATCGTGCTACATCGTAATTGAATTGAAATAATACTCTAAGATGTTGAACGTTCGCATCGTGCTCTGTCTTGTGTAAAAATATTAATTCGGGGGCGATTTATTGATATTCGACGAGTCCTAAGGAATAACCGGAATAACAGACGTATATCTCGGCGGACAGTCTAGAGCAGACGTAACTCGGAATACGCTTCGAGGCGATTATAGAGCTCCGTACACATTTCCTACCCGGTTTCAGGAGTTACGTTTCGGTTCTAAACTGTCCACCGAACACGTCTGTTTCCGCAGAAGTTATTGATATGAGCAATCATTCAATTGTTTTGGTTATATTTTCCCACGCCTAGTTCTAGCTCAACAGAGAAAATGTGTACGCTCCGTATGCATACAGTATGCTCCGGAGGTTTTCTTCGATGACTTAGCTTTAAATTTGCACGTTGCGGAACAGCTCTTGGAGCACTCGAGTAACACGACGTCAAATCATCGGATTCTGACGGTAAGAATACCTTGATGGACCGGAGCGAACGGACGAATCTTGCCATGCAATCTAATAACAGAAGTACTATCTCGGAAGACTTTATTGAGTGTTTATCGACAGTCATTAATTGATTTTGATATATTTCCATACTGTTATTATTTTTGTAGGAAATCATAAAAACATTATACTGGAGCATGGCAGGATACGGATTTCCACTTATGCTGAAGTTCATTGTCGGACAATTTGGAAAGTATTCATCCGGCCAACGTATTCCCTTGAGGGGAGACTTCGCTGAAATTTTGTGAATCGCTATCAGATGTCAAATAAAAATTTTTTTCCAACAGTTCCTGAGTAATGGTAGTATAGACTGTGAAAAAAAATGTTCAGCCTTCTCCGATGAAGGTCTAAGCGCAAGAAACCTCGCGCAGAAGATTTTGCCCACCGCTGCCAAAATTCCTTGCTTCTACACTTTCACCGCAGGAGGGTTACAGTTTGTTTCCGCACCCTGCATACCGTATACAAAAGTACTGGACGGACTTTTTATATATACGTATACATATATTCAAAATTCAAATTCGCAAATTTAAAATTAATGACATGACAGCGGCAACTAGTTATAACCCTGCGTGCAAGTAACTCCACCAATGCCGGTCCCAAGTCCGGATGAGAAAAAAGGAGGGTTGCACGCAGGGTTACACGTTGGGAATATTCACCAATTTGTTAACTTCATTATACATATATCGGCTGCTTCATATGACAGCCAGTCGACAAACAATAACGTTTCATTCGAAGACTCTGATAATTGCATATTAGCGTTCCATATTCGTCTAATAGACTTCTCAGAGTTTTATTGGATCTGTTTTCCATAGCGAAATACCTTCGTTCTATCTGAATAACAATCTTCACCTATACTTATTCGTTGGAGTACAATATCTTCTATGTCTTCTATGAATTATAGAAATCCGACCGAGCGAGCGTAGCGAGCGAGCACAAATATCAGGTGGTCCAACGTAATTTTACAAAAAGGAGTGATATCCCCCAAAAAAGCACCTTTGGTGCAAAAACCTTCGCCAAGTACATTAAAATCTTCCTCCAAAAAATTGTCTTCCACAAAAAGTCTTCCTCCAAAAATTGTCTTCCACAAAAAGTCTTCCTCCAAAAATTCGACTTCCTCAAAAAGTCTTCCTTCACAAACATCTCTAAAAAAAATTGAAATCAGATGTAACTGCCAAGTACAACAGAATACGAATGAAATCCTACTACATGGCGTCGTGCTCGTTCGCTCGCTGCGCTCGCTCACTCGATTGGTTTTTTAAATAATTTGTGACGTCATAAAAATTAGGAGCAAAAAGTGACCAAACGATAAAATTGTAGAAAAAAAATACGAACACATAAATTTGTAAAAAAAAATTGTAGAACAAAGTTTTGGAAATAAAAATTTGAAAAAAAAAATGTTTAAACAAAATTTTGGGAGTGGTACTTGGTGGGCTTTTATAGCAATGTATTAGACTGTCACGTAAACATGTAACCTAATTTCACTTGCCCACACCTGGCCCGTAAAGTACCACGGCATGGTGGCGACAGGGCGGGAAAACCTGGAAAACCTGGAATAGTCAGGGAATTCCAATAGTGGGGAAAAGTCAGGGAAAAGTCAGGGAATTCCACTGAGCCACAGGGAATTTTTTTTGATGTCACTATTTTTGTAATTACTACATTCAGTCAGGCCTCTTAACTATCTGAATCTCGTTTGTGAAGACAATAATTTTTTATCTGCCTCCTTTTTCCTTGATATTTCATCAGATTCGCTGAGAAAAGAGTAGGGAAAAATTTATTTTCGGGCGGGAAAAGTCAGGGAATTTAGTTCCACCTAAATTGTCGCCACCATGCACGGACAAAATTTTGTTTAAACATTTTTTTTTTTCAAATTTTTATTTCCAAAACTTTGTTCTACAATTTTTTTTTACAAATTTATGTGTTCGTATTTTTTTTCTACAATTTTATCGATTGGTCACTTTTTGCTCCTAATTTTTATGACGTCACAAATTATTTAAAAAACCAATCGAGTGAGCGAGCGCAGCGAGCGAATCACTTTTACTCATGAATAATCACCCTGAACCGTTTTTTGAGAGTTTGATTCCAAAACGACTACACTACCCTATGAATAAAAAACTTAATAGTAGTAAAATTATTATCACCCTAACGGACTCAGAAGGGAACACTTCAGTTCTCTTCGTCAGTGGTAACCATCGCTTTCACCTTCCGATAATCTCGATACCGTATGTTAAAGGTTTTTCAGAACAAATAGGCAGGGTATTCAAGAACCACAATATCACTTTGGTTCCACGGGTTAACAGTAACCTATCCAATATTGTAGTTTAAGGTAAAGACCGTTTACCCCCCGCATTCCAGACCAACGTAGTTTATAAGATTTCTTGTAAGGACTGCCCAGCCTCATACGTAGGTCAAACAAAGCCACAACTCAAGGCCCGCATTAAGGAACACTCTTCGAACATCGATAAGCGTCCTGAAGAACACACGGCAGTTTCTTTTCATCAAAAACTTTTCAAACGCTCTTTTGATTGGGATAGAGCCAAGATACTGGATAAAGAACCCCATTGGGGGAAAAGACTCTCATCTGAAATGATGCACATTCACCTGCAGACTAAACCCTTAAACAAACAAGAAGACACAAAAAAGCTCCATGCCCCGTATGGGCTTTTACTCCATAGATTACGTTCTAAGAGTGTTTCATAATAATATGTAATAGTTTGATTGTATAGATCTCCCAGCTGACGCATCTAATCCGATTTCGGCCTTCCCCCTCCCGTGTAGAAATTCAATTCGGGCTGTGATGAGGGCCTTAATATTTCGCCCGATTTGAATTAAGGCCCCGATCGGGCAAAATCATCAGGATTTGATTAGAAATGTAACGCTTCGAACTACTGGCCCTGATTGGGCCAACATTTCGTGCCCTGATCAGGAAAATCTACGACAGCCTGATAAGGCGCGTAGTACGTTGCATGACAGGCCCTGATTTTCAGGCCCGATCATCGATTCCTGAACAGGACCTGACTCCCGGATCCCATCAAAATCTTCAGATTTATTTTTGAGGACGCTGGAGCAACGCCTGAGCAGGACCCGATCTATCGGCTGTTATCAAGACTTCAAGGCCAAATTTTCAGGACCGATGATCGATTCCCGATCTGGACCTGATCCCCGTTTGCTTCATCAGAATCTCATTTATACCCGACCGAATCCATCTCAAATCGGGCAGGCAAGGCTAAAATGGAAATCGTGATTTCACGGAATTTTTTCAAATTGAAATATGTTGTTGTTCGACGAAAAAAAAGTGACCCGTATTTTTTTGTTTTGGAAAAAAAAATCTTGCTACGAAGTTACGGCTATTTGAACATTTAATCGTGCGCTACCAAAGTTCTTGGAAAGGGAACACTTTTTTTCTTAATAACGCTATATCTGCGGAACGGATCATCGCAAATACTTCATCTTGGTCTCATTTTGTAGGGTTTTTCGCACTCTCTTGGAATTCGAAGAAAAATTTGAGGATTTTTGAAAATTGACGGAATGACATTAATTTTTCAAAAATTAGGGAAACCCGTTTTTCTCGAAAAGTGATTTTTTTATTTTCTCAAAAATTTTACACAATATGTGGGGTGATATGACGGATATATCCTCGAAGTTTCATCGATGCTAAAACACTGCTTCATATCGAGAAAAAATATTTCGTGCGTCACTGAAATTCGTCAATTCCTCCCGGGAAAAAATCGAGTAGATCTATGTAGATCTAAATGCTTTAGATCTACGTAGATCTAAATTTTGGAATAGATCTAATGAGATCTACGTAGATCTTATGAGATCTCAAGAGATCTACGTAGATCTAATTTTTACGTCATTGTCAATTCCGGAAATGAATTGAAAAAACATTGATTAATTGCATAACTATAATGAAAAAATACTCACTATCGTCATAAAATAAGAAATCGTGAATACGAGTAAGGAAAAAAAATGAAAAAAAAAAAATTGTGAAAATCGAACAAATCGGAATCGAACCCTGGAACTTCGGATTACCAAACCTGTACCGTACTAGATGAGCTAAGACGCCTTCTGAAAGTACGTGCGTTTCTGGCATACTTATGGTCCAATCAGTCCAGACAGACTTGAAATATTTCCAAATACGGTACCAGAACTACTCAGATCCGAGTAGATCTACTTGGCTTCAATGAGCAACAACGTTTTGCTGCAATTATTCCATCTACTCATCTCAGATCTACCTAGATCGAAAGTAGATCTACCTAGATCTAAAGTAGATCTAACGATATCTGGGTGGATATACATAGATCTAAGAAGCATGGGCATTCGAACATGACAGTATATCAATTCGAAGCTACGTAGATCTACGAAAATCTTTGGAGATCTAGGTAGATCTAGGTAGATCTACGATTTCCCAAAATTTAGATCTACTTAGATCTACTTAGATCTAAATTCGATCTCCGGAGATGCGAATTAGATCTAAACCATTTTTTCCCGGGCTGTGCTGGTGTCTACTTCGTGAGCATCGTTGAGATGTGTACAGATTTTTCGATCCAAATAATATTACCTAAACTTGATACATACGTACCTGAGGGAGTACATGCAGCATTTTTTCATCTGAATCTCTGAATTTACATGCTGCGCTATTGTTATTGCCATCTATGATTACACTAAGAATCATTATGTGTACAGTGAAATCTACATCACCTAAATGTCCCTCGTTCTATTGTTTTTGTTCTTTTATTATTTATTTCTTCAACTTTTCATTACGCACTTCCGTTGCATCGCTTCCGTTGCATCGCTTCCGTTGCATCGCTTCCGTTGCATCATTTCAAGATTTGACCCCACAGACCGCACTACTGACCCGAAAACGGGAGCATTTTCAATGCTAATAATAATATAATGATAAAATCTACAGACCTTGTGTGTAATGCAAGCCTCTGAAAGCATTGAAAATGTCACCTGTTCTCTCGTTCTTCGTGCATTTTGTTTTGATATATTTGTATCTGTCGCATTTTGATTTGAATTCTCTTAAAATGAAGTTTAAACAAAATCTAATCCTGACAGATCGATGATCGGTAACAATCTGATAGATTAACCATACATTTGGATCGGTCACAATCTGACACATCGATCATCCATAATCTTTTTCCATTTTTCTTCCTATTTTCATCTTTTGTCTTCTGCAAACTTTTTTCATCCGCATTGTTGTTACTTTCGTTTTGCACGCATTTCTGTCCCGTTCACATTTTTGTTGCAGTTTAACATTTGATCCCCTATACCTCACTGTACACCACGAAAATAGAAGCATATAACTCAACAATATTATTATACGATATTGTTATTACTACAATAAATCCCTGATTTTTAATTTTGTATTTTTTTCGTGATAGTCTTTATTAGCAGATCAATATTCGGTCTACGATGTTATACATCATACGGCATTTGGTCATTTACTCCCTCAGGTACGTATGTATCAAGTTTTAGTAATATTATTTGGATCGAATAATCTGTACACATCTCAAAGAAACCCACAAAGTCAACACCAGCACAGGAATTGACGAATTTCAGTGACGCACGAAATATTTTTTCTCGATATGAAGCAGTGTTTTAGCATCGATGAAACTTCGAGGATATATCCGTCATATCACCCCACATATTGTGTGAAATTTTTGAGAAAATAAAAAAATCACTTTTCGCGAAAATCGGGTTTCCCTAATTTTCGAAAAATGAACGTCATTCCGTCAATTTTCAAAAATCCTCAAATTTTTCTTCGAATTCCAAAAGAGTGCGAAAAACTCTACAAAATTAGACCAAGATGAAGTATTTGCGATGATCCGTTCCGCAGATATAGCGTTATTAAGAAAAAAAGTGTTCCCTTTCCAAGAACTTCGGTAGCGCACGATTAAATGTTCAAATAGCCGTAACTTCGTAGCAAAATTTTTTTTTCCAAAACAAAGAAATACGGGTCGCTTTTTCTTCATCAAACAACAACATATTTCAATTTGAAAAAATTCCGTGACATCACGATTTCCAGCCTGCCCGATTTGAAATGGATTCGGTCACCCATCGGGCATCCCGAAGAAATTTCAACACAGGTAGACATATTTCTGGAATATTTTTTTTTTTTTTTAACCAAAAGCTATAGGTTGTGCGACCTATGTGCCATATTTCTGGAATATTATTGGTATATTTCTGAAATAGTTCCGCCGTATTTATATTCTTCGTATCAATTTGTTTTTTGAATAGCGCTAATACCGCAGTAACGGTAGAAGCATGAATAAAAAATGCTGCATAAGTCGCACTCCGAAACGGACACGTCCAACGAGCGTAATATCATGGCTCTCACGCCGGTAGGTGTATTATGACTGGCGCGTTTTCACTCGCGAGAGTCTTGCGGGAGCATGCAGCGCCGCTCTTGCCTCTAGCGGCAAGTGTGCACACTAATACGTACGGATTCAGAAGGATTGACAGTTTGATTACAATTTGGGTCGTAGTCATATATCCGGAACATTTCAGAAATACTGAAACTTTTATACATCACACGAAATGTGTACATTTATTACCTGAGCAGGTCCTCACATTTTATGAACCTCAATTTATAGTAAATCTAAAAATTTATCTTTGTAGCTACATATGATCTATCCCTGTCCAAGATTCAATTTACGGGTGGAATTATCGATATCTGAGCAGGACCTGATCTACTTGATCCTATTGAAATTGCGCGATTTATTTTCGAGGTCAGCGAATACTACTTGAGCGGGATCTGATCCTCTAGATCCCATCGGAATCTCGAAATTTATTTTTAAGCATACCGCGGGATGGTTGCCTGAACAGGATCTGATCTACCGGCCGTTATCAAGACCTCAAGGGCAAATTTTCAGGACCGATGATCGATTCCTGAACAGGACCTGACTACTGGATCCCATTAGAATCTTCAGATTTATTTTCGAGGATACTCGATTAATGCCTGAGCAGGACCCGATCTACCGGCCGTTATCAAGACCTCAAGGGCAAATTTTCACGACCGATAATCGATTCCTGACCTGGACCTGATCTCTGGACCACATCAAAATCTTCAGATTTGTTTTCGAGGATACTCGGTTAATGCCTGATCAGGACTCCATCTGCAAGCCCTTGGGCAGACCTCAAGATCCGATTTTCAGGACGGACGATCGATTCCTGACCTGGACCTGATCTCTGGACCACATCAAAATCTTCAGATTTGTTTTCGAGGATACTCGGTTAATGTTGGGACTTTTTGGTGTCGTAGGTCGTGAAATGAAACTTCTCATTAACGTTTCAGCCCATGGAGAGGGCCCTCCTCAGAACAAACTGTTTGTTGTACCCTTCTTCATAAGATACGTTGATGACGTTCTTTTGACTGTGCCTCATGATATGGTAGATTTAGTCTTGGAAACTTTCAACAGTTTTCATCCCAGACTCCAATTTACCGCGGAAATTGAGTCTAATAACAGCATTAACTTTTTGGATGTGACTGTCATTAATAGAGAGGGAGTTCTTACCACTGATTGGTACCAAAAACCAACCTGGTCTAGAAGGTACCTGAATTTTCTCTCCCACCACCCGGTGAATCAAAAAATCGGCACTATTTACAACTTAGTTGACCGTGGTTTGTTACTCTCCGATTCCGAGTTCCACCAGAAGAATTTGATCTTAATTAAGGAAGTCCTACAGGAGAACAGTTACCCGATCTCGTTTATTGACCGTCACATCCAAAAAAGAGTCCAAACCTTAGTTGAAAGATCGTGTGACTCTCTACCTCCACAACCAGCTGAATGTGGCCAGCCTGTAAAACCAACCCGTGTTTGCTTCCCCTACGTTAAGGGCCTCTCCCAAGCAGTTGCCCGTACTTTGAGGCCTTACAACATCTCTTGCTCTTTCAAGAACGTCAATGACCTTGCCCAGCTTTTTTCACGGGTGAAAGACAAAACGCCGAAAGATTTCCTCTCCAACATCATATATCGCATACCGTGCAAAGGCTGTGACGGAGCATATATAGGCCAGACAAAGAGATGGTTAAAGACTAGGGTCTCAGAACATAAAAATAACATCAATAGAAAATCATCGGGTCACACGGCGCTCACTAAACATACAATTGATAATGACCATCATTTCAACTATCAGGACACCAAGATCCTCAAAAAAGAATGTAACTTGAGGAAACGTCTGTTACACGAAATGTTTAATATTGCCAAAGATCCGAATGCAGTCAATCTTAGAACGGACATCGAGAACCTTAGTGCTACTTATTTTGGCTTAATCTAATCCCACTAAATTGTCATGTACGACGATATCCATTGTTGGGACCGCAGTCACACGGCGCTCACTAAACATACAATTGATAATGACCATCATTTCAACTATGAGGACACCAAGATCCTCAAAAAAGAATGTAACTTGAGGAAACGTCTGTTACACGAAATGTTTAATATTGCCAAAGATCCGAATGCAGTCAATCTTAGAACGGACATCGAGAACCTTAGTGCTACTTATTTTGGCTTAATCTAATCCCACTAAATTGTCATGTACGACGATATCCATTGTTGGGACCGCAGTCACACGCATGCGCCTATTTGAGGAGTCCGTCGTCCCAACCCATCAGTCGTTATCTTCACTCCAAACGGTCCTCTAACATTAACGTACTGGTTTTCCGTTTTTTGTTACCCGCATCTACCCTGGATTCACCATGGATTGCAAGGAACCAGATAAATAATGAGACCACGATTTTCCTCTTGTGAGTTATTACACGTTATATTTCAGAAATGTTTCGGAAATGTTTCAACGTTTCAGATTGCTAACATAACTTGGAAATATTTCTGAAATATGTCTGAAAGATGTCAATTGCAATGTAACATTGCCGATGTGTCTGGAATATCCCTGAAATATGTCAATTGCAATGTAACATTCACAATATAACTGGAATATCGCAGACACATGTCGGTTAATACATAACATTTCAGAATTTTTGCAATATTCCAGAAACATTTCGTATGAAACATTACAATTTTAATATTTCTGAAATCTTCCGAAAATATGTCGATTGAAACATAACATTTCAGAATTTTTGCAATATTTCAGAAACATTTAGTATGAAACATTACAATTTTAATATTTCTGAAATCTTCCGAAAATATGTCGATTCAAACACAACATTTCAGAACTTTAGAAATATTTCAGAAACATCTCGTATGAAACATTACAATTTCAATATTTCTGAAATCTTTCGAAAATGTGTCCATTGAAACACAACATTTAAGAACTTGAGCAATATTTCAGGAACATTTCGTATGGAATATAACAATTGCAATATTTCTGGGATGTTTCGGAAATATGTCGATTGAAACACAACATTTAAGAATTTTAGCAATATTTCAGAAACATTTCGTATAAAACATTACAATTTCAATATTTATGAAATGTTCCGAAATGTTGTCCATTGAAACACAACATTCAAGAATTTTAGCAATATTTCAGAAACATTTCGTATGAAATTTAAGATTTTCAATATTTCTGGAATTTTCCAGAAATATGTCGATTGAAACACAACATTTAAGAATTTCTGCAATATTTCAGAAACATTCCGTGTGAAATATAACATTTTCAATATTTCTGAAATGTTCCGGTAATAAATATTATTATAATATTAGTCCGCGGGCTTGCCGCTAGAGGCAAAAGCGGCGCTACATACTCCCGCCAGATTCTCGCAAGTAAAAACGCACCAGTCATACAGTAATGCCCCTCAATAGTCAACCCCTCAATAGTCCATACCCCTCAATAGTCAACGAATTTCCCCTCTCGAGACCCCGAAATAGGCCAGCGAAGTTCTCCTTCCATAGTCCCAATTCCCCTGAGACCCTGTTCAGTGGCGCCTCTTAGAGCATGCGCACAACTGAGTTTCTCAGCAGACGAACATACATATGGCAGTTACAAACCTCCAAAAATGATAACATAACCTGCACAACGAAATCAAACTCAATGATCTTACCGTCAGTGGCGCATGCGCGGCCTACTAGACTGTGTGTGTGTGAATTCCGTCTATTTGGGTGGGGATGCGGCTATTGCGGGGTTTGAAGGTCCCGAAGAGTTGACTATTGAGGGGCATTACTGTAATACAGTTACCGGCGTTAGACGCGTGCTGCCACGCTCATTGGACGTACTTGTTCTTGAGGGCGACTTATGCAGCATTTTTTATTCATGCTTTTAATGTTACCGCGGAATTAACGGCAACGATAAAATTAATAATTGTCGCTATTTACCAGAGGAAAAGCAATGGATACGAAAAATATAAATATGTCGGAAATATTTCAGAGATATGTCAGAAATATGTCAGGAATATGTCAGGAATATTACAGAAATATGTCAGGAATACTTCAGAAATATGCCAAAAATATTTCAGAAATATGTCTGAGACATTTCAGCATGCGCCAATATAAATATCGATGAAATATTTCTGGTATACTACTGAAATATATCTAGACATATTTCAAAAAGATTTCGGAAACATTACTGGAATATATCTGATATATGACGGAAATATGGCAGAAACATGTCAGAAACGTTTCGTTAGATATATTCGCGGACATTAACATGTTTCTGAAATATTTCAGAAATCTTGCAATGAAATATTTCATATTTCAAATGAAGCCTTCCTGGAACATTTCTGAAATATAACGTGCTGTGTGGGTACATTACGGTGCTTCAGTTACGGTTCAATCAATTTGCGGTGTTGTTATTTTTGCTATCTCTGATTCCCCTAACCTCATGTTGACAGATACACGACCGCGCTCCCAAATGGACATCCGTCTCTGATTTAAATGTATAGTTATTATTGTAAGTAATTCACTCTTTTGTTAATTCTTTCTCTCTAGTTTTTTGTAAGTCTAATTGATCAATTAAATAAAATTATAGTTCTGAGGAGGGCCCTCTCCATGGGCTGAAACGTTAATGAGAAGTTTCATTTCACGACCTACGACACCAAAAAGTCCCAACATTGTATGGATGAGGTCGAAAATACAAAAAAAGCACAAAGTTTTTTTTTACTCGGTTAATGCCTGATCAGGACTCCATCTGCAAGCCCTTGGGCAGACCTTAAGATCCGATTTTCAGGACGGACGATCGATTCCTGACCTGGACCTGATCTCTGGACCACATCGAAATCTTCAGATTTGTTTTCGAGGATACTCGATCAATGCCTGATCAGGACTCGATCTGCAAGCCCTTGGGCAGACCTCAAGTTCAGATTTTCAGGACAGACGATTGATTCCCGATCTCGACCTGATCCGTTTGTTTTATCAGAATCTCAGCAGTGCGTTTTTAGGGACGATTCGTCAATACCTCATCAGGTTCTGATCGGGTGATGGTAGGGAAATCTTATTATGGAAGCCACAATTTATACCCATTGGGGCCCTAATGTTACTTCGGGCATCCCGAAGAAATTTCCACACGGGATCTAGAGCTAAACATCGTAGATTATTAAGTGAGACTCTATCACTCGGCATATTGTCATCAGTTGAAGTGATCGATCCAATCGAGTCAGGTTAAAGAAATTAAAAACTTCTTCTTGTTCTTGACGTTTCGGCGCTTGGATTGTCGCCCCCCTCAGAAAAAAAACTGTGTATTTGAACAAAGAAGGGGGAGAACATACAAACATTATAATCTAACAAATTACTTGTACCTATAGTTATTATTAGTTAGATAGTTACCGAAGAATCGTGAAATCAATCCATTATTTTTAATACATGTTCAGGTTGTACGGTAGAATTATTGTATTCGAAGCCAGTATCGTCAACGGTTGTAGAATCGAGAATAAAAGCTGTCAGTTATTGAAACGTACTTTTCTCCATGTTCTATTTAGCCACGAAGACATGATCACACACAAGTCACACGGTATAAAATTGGTTAATTCGTAAAATTTGGACGTAAAAGGTGGCACGAAGCAGTCAAGTTTTAAAGGGACGGTCAAACACTATAACGGTCCAGAGCTCACATATTCAAAGTGTTGACAGACCGAAGACATTAGGACATGCAGTGTCACTGATTCAAGTTCAGAGTGTATGTATCATATATGATGGCACCGAGGCTGGAGGCGAAACGTGAATCATGTCTCAGAATGATGAACCGATTGACACCAGCTTCGCGATGTATATGAAAAGATGCACAATAAACGTAACTTTGAAGGGACATTCATGGTCATATCTACCGCCAGAACTTTGGTAACATTCATGTTATAACATCCCAGAACTAGTAAAAACCAAGAAAGAGGTGAAACTGCAGAAGTGCTAAGAAAATGACTCGGTGTACTCACCTTGACTCCATTTCGCAGAAGTTCTGTGCCATATGCAAGGCCCAAACCACTGGTCCCTCCAGTCACCAATACGACTTTGTTATTTAAATCCATTTCTGAAAAATTGTAACGAAATGGGAATAACTAAAATTGTCACCAGTTCAGATTTCACATTGTTAATGGTTCGGGTTTGGGTTAAAGTTTTCTGCAATCCGTCAAGCTTCTCAGTTTTTATGGAGGAAACAGAATCTATAATGATTGCGAATTAGAGAATATACACTGATTTCAAGTTCTAAGTACATCACTGGGAAAATCAGTGGTATACTTATAACTGAAAAACAGTGTATATTCACTGATTCGCAGTCAGTGTCACTGATTCAAATTTAGAGAGTATGAATTAGGTATAGTGGCTGCGAAATTTGTGCGAATCAGATGCGAGGACATATAATTATGGGAGACAATTTTGGCTTCATAAATAATCATATCTGTGAACTAATTCCATGTGCACGCAGCTGGCCATCTTGGACTTGGCAACATCCGTCGGTGAAGAGTCGGCGAGGAAATTGAACGCGGATTTCGGAGAGGGAAGAGCCATCTTCGTTCCCTGCGACGTTACCAAAGACACGGAATTCGAGGGTAAGTTCATATATTGCACAAGGCAGAAGTGAATCGAGAAATTTTACATGTTCCTGTGTCTGTATACTGATATTTTTGTGATTGATTTAGCTGGCTTTGCGAGGACCTTGGAGAAATTCGGTGTAATCGATATCGTGATCAACAACGCCGGTGTAGGGAACGAACGAAATTGGGAATTACTGATTGCTATCAACGTCGTAAGTCACGAACAAACCTTGAGCGTGAAAAAATCCTCTTTTTATTCTGCTTTTTACCTTATCGGAGTAAATTCTGTTAGTGTGTCAATCGTTTGATAGGTCGCAGTGAAGCTCTTCTTTGATCTCTCCGAGAAGGCCTTTCTCAGCACTATCACATATCACAAGTTCTTAGTACGAAAATTATAGTTACAAATTATCGTTCCCACTGCAAATACGAGAATCTCTTCTCATAGTCTGAGTATTAAACGGTTGGAACTTCTGAATCCCGAGTTATTCTTCTCTTTTATTTCACCACCCCGATATCGTACCCGTATTTGAAATCAGAGGCGAACAAGACTTTGTGTTGCATTGGCACAGTTCGTCTATCGGGTTTCATTTTCGTTAAGGTTCCAAGAATATTTCATTCACGGGGTGAAAGAAATGAGAGGAATGAAAACTTGCAATATATGGCAAGCAATAAAGAATTAATTTACTCTTCATTATCATATCATCCCGATTCCATTTTCAGACTGCCGTGGTGCGTGGATCGCTTCTGGGTCTGCAATACATGGGCAGGGACAAGGGTGGCAAGGGCGGCGTGATTGTAAACATCGCTTCCATATTTGGTCTTGACCCTTTTGAGTTTTTCCCAATCTATGATGGTACCAAACATGCTGTACTTGGCTTCACTCGATCCTTTGGGGTAAGATTGTATGGTATATAGGTATATACGTGACGTATGATTCATTTATTCACAGGAAGTAAGAAATCCTATCTGAATTGTCAGCTTATTCGCTGTTACGACAAGAAATACAACATCGCAAGATATTATGACAGACAGAAATTGAAGCACCGAGTAATTGACATGCTAGCTATCAAAGTAAAAGTTGAATACGTCCCCCAAATTCTGACTAGATCAGTGAAAATTGACCCTCTCCTACATTTTCATGATATTTGTTCCAAATTTGGAAATTTTCGCGTGATATTCTTGCCTGAATTTTGTCGTGTTTTACATTCCAGACACCGTACCACTACGACAGGACGGGAGTTCGATTCCTAACGATGTGCCCGGGTATCACAGACACAAATATGTTAGCTTCGGTCTCGAATTTTTTGATGGACTTCATGGATGAAAAAAAGGCTCTACATGACATACCAAGAGATTACTCAGTTCAAAAGTTAGTATGTACGACCGGCATGTATTGTATCGTTAAACTTTTTAAAAGAATTTTAAGAAAACGTTAGTGGCATCTTGAACCGAGGTTTGAAATAATTTCATACTCTTGGTGAACTTTGGACATGGTTATACGTAATATCGAACATGATGACTTCTTCTTCATTCTTATTTTTCATACGTCATGTCTGATTGTATCATGTTATATTATATTACACATACTATCCGGATGTAAAATCAAGACATCTGGCTCTTATGTTTTGTATCTCCCAATCAGTGAATGAAAATGGTAAAGCCTTCGGACGGAAAAAATTGTTCAAGCCGGTTCTGTTCCTCATTTTTAACAAGCTTGGCAATACTTTGGGTCCAAATGCTCTCGATTTCATGTCCCAGTCAAGTAGGTTAATTTGAAAAATGATTTCGTTTTTCAGGGTAGAAACCGTGGCAGAAGGCATGGTGGAGATCATCCGGTCAGCCAAGAACGGCACTGTTTGGGTTTCAGAAACTGGTGAATCTCGCGAGGCTTTGATCCCAGACCGTTTCAGCCTCCTGGCGCCTGCGAAAAATCAGTGATTCGAGTCCAGAACTTGTGGGACAAATCATTCTTGAACGATAAATTTCTTGAATGATAAAATTCTTGAATGATAAATTTCTTTGTCAATTACTGTATTTTGAGTTCAAGTTTTTCAAAAATTTGGTGGACTTGGCTCTCAACAACACTTCTTTTTTGTAAATCCTGTAAATGACGCTGTGCTACTTCCTGCAAGATGCATATCACGCGAGGATATGCGTTCTTTATAAAAGTAGATGGAGTTCTGTAAATGCGATCCAGATGTTTGCTATATGAAGTCTAGACTACGTCATTAACGGTCAGAGACTGCTTTGAAGATAACGAATGCGTGTTTTGTGTCGCATATCATCTCCATGAAAACATAACCTCGCCGAACAGTTACTTTACGGGTGCGCCCCATACGATATTTTTTTCGGCAAAGGCATGAAGAGTCACTTCGACGCCAGTTGAGGTCCACATTTCGACCTCCGCATCAACTGCCGTCTAATACTTTTGTATGGCAGCTCTGAGATGCGCAGTTCGTACCGCGCAACAAAAGTCAGGAACTGCGAGTCACAACTACTCAAAAAAAATTTTTTTCGGCCCGATTCAATCTGAAGGCGCCTGCCGAAAATCAGTGAATTGAGTCAGACCTTGTGGGAAAAAGCATCCTAAAACACATATTTATATGATCGCTGGTATCTATTGTGAATGATGAATTGTTGCTTTTTTTTGGTGTAACTACTGTTCCTTGAGTTCAAGTTACTCAAATGTTTGTTTGACTAACATAAAACTGCTATCAACGATCGGTTGGCTATTTGCAGATCAGAAATATGATGGATGGATAATATATGGCAAGTAACGAATGATTGATGTGAAGAAATTTATTATTAATATTATTTATTATAAACACAAAATCTAATATCAAAGAAGCTCATATCAGTTTGAGTTTCAATGTTTAGTTGAGTGATAAAGATAAAAAGCGGTTGACTTCAAGCTACCACCACGCAACTATAGCTCATCATATCTGAAAGTGACCGTAATTTTGTTGGATTCACAAATTCACAGCCGGTTTATTTATTTATTTATTTTTTTTGTTTTTTCATCATTCATTCAATTCAACTCCGACCTTCAATAATTAGTCACGATTTCAGGTAAGTCAAATACATTTATTTCATTCTTTTGTTTCGTCTTCATTGAGATATACTTTCGAGGACAGGTTCCTTCCTACCCGTCTTCAAATAGACAACCACTAACTGAAGTTATGTAACCAGATAAGATATTGTTACCTGTTCATTTGTTGTTGTTTTTTTTTAAAGTGTGAATTGATAGCATTTCCGAATAAAAAACTTGTAACCAAAGTCAAATAATGATAAGAATAATAATCAATGAAGAATATAGAATTATAGTAATCATTATTTCCTTCATCCCTACTGAAGACGATCATGTTATAATCACGTGAAAAATTACACACCAAATCACATCATGGATTGTGTAATATTGTTATGAACGATTTATCATCTGGATAACGAATTATGATATCTTTTACCACGTGATTTGTTGCATGATCCATTATATGCTGGGTCAAACTGCACATACTTTATTTTAGAATTCATCATATTATTCGACGAAAGGCTATTCACTCTCGAATCAGTAAATCGATTGAAAACACAAACACAAGTTTTTTTGTTTTTTATTGTACCGCGTTAAAACCGCTAGTAAATATAATTCATGCAATGAGGGCGTCTGTGCGTTGAGGAAGCGAGTCTCTGCGTCTAACGCGCAAGTCGATTCGTCAAAGGAGTGGAAGGTGGTTGATAAGAATACGAGAAGATAATGTCGAACGTCTTCAAAACAGCCTCTCGTGTTTTCTGTTTGGGTTCGTGAAAAGATTAGGTACGTAAGATTCCCTCAATTATTGACATCTACGAGTTGAATTTTGATTTGACACATTCGAAAATCAAACAAACTCATCCGAATTCGTGAGTCATTCGAACCTCAAGAAGTCTAACATGTATTGTCTCAAATATTCCGAAACATATATTTTCGGACAAAAGTCATCAAAGTCTCAATGAGAAAGTGCAGAAGCATATATGAACGTATGAGATTTGGCGCACTCAAATGCGAATTGACCTTACAGAATTTTTCTCTCCTCTCCATCTCGATTACATAACTGAGAAAACTTCCGAATAGCGAACAATTTTACAAAATTCCAAGCTAGTGCATTTATGTTTAGTGAGGGAATTTTATGGCTGTATATTAGTATATAATAATCAGAAAATCTTCTCAAGTATAGTTTTTTATATGTACACTGTCGACGATTTTGGTTGGTCCCATTACGTTACACTTTTGCAGAAATGGATTTGAAAAACAAAGTCGCATTGGTGACCGGAGGGGCCATTGGTTTGGGTCTTGCATTCGGCACGGAACTTTTGCGAAATGGAGTCAATGTGAGTACAAGCGTTTTTATTAGAACGTAGCTAAACGAAGCACGTGTCAACCGTTAAGTCGTTTCAGTTCCACATTTGGACATACTTTGGCCTCTGACGATGAGAATATTATTTTTTATTCGATGAGTCCAAGTTTGACGTCATACCATACATTATACATATGAATATTGGGAGTTTATGTGTGCTTATTGGTTGAAAAAAATTATAATTCAAGAGAATCTTGGAAGAAGGCTTGTGGGTAGGTAATCAAACGAAAATGTCCACGTCTGTACAAAACCGCTGCGCTAATTGTTTTCACATAGAAAAAGATTCAGACATGTTCTGGGATCATCAGTTATATAACATAAAGACTATCCGATAGTTTAATGAACCCTGAATCCCTTTTCAAAGTCAGCATTCGTACATCTAATGCACATCTTCTCACATATTGACGGGTCCTAAGGAAACAGGCGTAACTCGCTGGGACGGCTAGAACGGACGTAACTTGGAAAATTCCATTGTAATTCTTTTATCATTTCCCGAGTTACGTCTGTTCTATCCTGCACGGCGAGTTACGTCCGGTCTAGACTGCCCGCTGACTTACGTCTGTTTCCTATGAACGAATTCCATGTGCACGCAGCTGGCCATCTTGGACTTGGCAACATCCGTCGGTGAAGAGTCGGCGAAGAAATTGAACGCGGATTTCGGAGAGGGAAGAGCCATCTTCGTTCCCTGCGACGTTACCAAAGACACGGAATTCGAGGGTAAGTTCATATATTGCACAATGCAGAAGTGGATTGAGAAATTTTACATGTTTCTGCGTCTGTATACTGATATTTTTGTGATTGATTTAGCTGCCTTTGCGAGGACCGTGGAAAAATTCGGTGCAATTGATATCGTGATCAACAACGCCGGTGTAGGAAACGATAAAAATTGGGAATTACTGATTGCTATCAACGTCGTAAGTCACGAACAAACCTTGAACGTGAAAAAATCCTCTTTTCATTCTGTTTTTTACCTTATCGGAGTAAATTCTGTTAGTGTGGCAATCGTTTGATAGGTCGCAGTGAAGCTCTTCTTTGGTCTCTCCGAGAAGGCCTTCCTCAGCACTATCACGTATCACAAGCTCTTAATACGAAAATTATAGTTAGAAATGATCGTTCCCACTACAAATACGAGAATTTCTTCTCATAGCCCGAGTATTGAACGGTTGGAA
The DNA here is from genome assembly GCA_018257835.1 of Euura lappo. Classification (NCBI taxonomy): domain Eukaryota; kingdom Metazoa; phylum Arthropoda; class Insecta; order Hymenoptera; family Tenthredinidae; genus Euura; species Euura lappo. The sequence goes on along the minus strand of JAEUYN010000013.1, from coordinate 83,963 downwards.
CTTCTGAATCCTGAGTTATTCTTCTCTTTTATTTCACCACCCCGATATCGTACCCGTATTTGAAATCAGAGGCGAACAAGACTTTGTGTTGCATTGGCACAGTCCGTCTACCGGGTTTCATTTTCGTTAAGGTTACAAGAATATTTCATTCACGGGGTGAAAATAATGAGAGGAATGAAAACTTGCAATATATGGCAAGCAATAAAGAATTAATTTACTCTTCATTATCATATCATCCCGATTCTATCTTCAGACTGCCGTGGTGCGTGGATCGCTTCTGGGTCTGCAATACATGGGCAAGGACAAGGGTGGCAAGGGCGGCGTGATCGTCAACATCGCTTCCATCCTCGGTCTTGACCCTTCCGAATTCATTCCAGTTTACAGTGGTTCCAAACATGCCGTAGTTGGCTTCACTCGATCCTTTGGGGTGAGATCATATGTGGTATAGTTGCGTATACATATAACGTGATACGTCCGGCATCGTCACATACAATTTATTTATTCAGAGAAAGTTGGAAATCCTATTTTATTATCAGCCTATTCGCTGTTATGACAAGGAATACAACCTCACACGACTTAAAATGAAAGACGAATACGTCCCCCAAACCCTGACTAGATTAGTGAAAATTGGTCTTCTCCTACATTTTGATGATATTAGTTCCAAGTTTGACAATTTTTTGGTGATATTCTTGGCTGAAGTATATCGTGTCTTACATTTCAGACACCGTACCACTACGACAGGACAGGGGTCCGATTCCTAACGATGTGTCCCGGTTTCACAACCACACGTATGACTGAGGCCTCGAACTGTTTATTGGACTTCATAGACGCAAAGAAAGCCCATGATGACATAAGAAGAGATTACTCATTTCAAACGTTAGTATTTGCAATTGATGCATGCATGTATGGTTGAACTTTTTGCCAGTGGAATGTTACGATCTTCGAGGACTACCAAAATGCGAATCACATTTTATCTGAGATTCAACTGAATGACGTAGCATAAGCAGTGGAACTCATGCTATACTCATTCAACAATCCGAAATCGTACAATATTATAACTGAATATCAACATTTTCATATCAAACAAGTCATATCAAACACATTATTTTTGGTACGTTCATCAGAAATGAAAGAATTCTAAGAAAGTGTCGCTCGATGTTTGGAATAACTTCATACACTTGGTAAACTTTGGACATGGATGTACATTTCGAACATGACATCTTCTTCATTCTTATTCTTCATACGTCATATTTTCATACCTATATGATGTTATATTGTATACATAGGTTGATTTAACAATGCTTTCGTTTTCCAGGGTGGATACCGTGGCAGAAGGCATGGCGGAAATCATCCGATCAGCCAAGAACGGCACCGTTTGGGTTTCAGAAGCTGGTGAAACTCACCAAGTTTTGATCCCAGACCGATTCAATCTGAAGGCGCCTGCCAAAAACCAGTGAATCGAGGCAGTCCTCGTGGCAAAAATCATTCTTCAACACATATTCATATAATTGTTGTATCTAATGTGAATGCTACATTTTCCATATAAAAGACTGTTCTCTGAGTTCACGCTTTTCTAATACACACTAGGAAATTCAAGACTCATCTCGTATCTGGAAAAAATCTACTAAAGAATCTGTGGTGGAAGTATTGAAATGAATAATCGCTGGTGAAGAAAGAAAACCTTGCCGAGTGCTACCATTTCTTACCAAAAATGTCCATCCCCCCAAAAACCACTCATCTCTCATTACTATATTCACATAGTTCCAACACAACCATATAGGCTGTATATGCCCATAGTATCGTTCATCGTGTCGTACAGGCTGGACGTTTATCTTTTCAGATCAGATTAGAACGACAACTTTAGTGAACCCACGAAATTTGTACGTTGTTGCGATTCTTATACGAGCTACTCGAGTTCATAAAAAATTAAGATAGGGTAATCGCATATTCATATTATATATTGGTGCAATAGCGACGTTCAAGTTTCAGTATTTGCCAAAGTTCTCGAAAGAAACTGATCCTATAAAATGAGCAGACTTTTGTAGATATCAAGAACTCAATTTTTCACAGTTCACAGTAAATTATTTCAATTCAAAAGGGAGAATAACATCTGCAGCGCTGTACCTACTATCGAGTGCCAGGTTATTGATAACGTTGTTTATTTATAAGTTGATGATAACGATCTATAGGCGACTCGTGTCTTAATCTAGCCCCGATTAGATTCGAGACTCTACTAAATCTCTATCTTTAATCCCTGGATCGAGATCTTGAGTCATATAATCCACCACGTGCTTACATAATTAATTTTTGCGAACGATTAAATTTGCACTGTCACTTAATTTACACGGCTACCAGTCGTGCGGCTGTCCGGAGAAGTTCAAAGGTGATGGTATCTATATCGTACCTCTTTCAGATTTCACACTTCGTCCAAATTGAACGACTACGCTATTCACACGTTCCGCTGAAATGCCTTTTCCAACATGAAAAAAAAAACGTCCTTAGTCACATTCATCGTACTTGAGGAGCTTATCATTGAAATAGAGTCACAATATATTGAAATTTCATCAAATACACAATAAGAAAGGGGGGCCAACGAAAACCGGGCAGCTTGGATAAGTTTCCAGGTTTTCCGTGACGGAAAATTATTTGATGTAATCATCCTCAAAGGGTCGATATTTCGCAAGCGTAAAGGAACTTCCGATTGCAGAACCAATTCGAGATCCATCCACCGCTGAACGAATTTATAATGGCGCAGTTAGCGTTTTTTCCAGAAGTGTAGTCTGTCCATGGTAAAGATGTTACGGTCTGGCCTGATTGGAAGATAAGTCATTAGGTGTACGAAAGTCTTCATCCAAGATTCTATCGCGCTTGAGGTAAATGCTGAGGACAAAACTTACCATTGTCAATTCGGACCCAATCACTAGTGAGCGTTGCGCGATAAACGCCAGTGTAAATGGCCCGACCTTCGATTGTGCCTCTATTGTTCACAATGTGCTTCATCTTCGGAACCGTGGTAGCGATTGCCAAATGAGCACCCTCTGCGATGCATCGTTCTCGAGCCTCGTTGAATGTCGCACGTTCCGTGGAAACTTTGTAGGCCGTGTTGTCTTCCGGATACTCGATGTAGCCACTGGGTATTTCACGACGGCATTCGACTGGAATGAAACGATTATCGAGTTTCGATTCTGAGATCTCATTATGAATTTTTTGTGCCGGAACGGTAAGATCTATCATGAATTCCTTTCACGTACGTTGCCTCGTGCTCGCTTTGCACGCTGGATCGCAAAAAAGCTGTATTTCAACGGTGTACACGATATCTCAAGAACCACTGAGCCAGTTCTGCTCAAACTTACGCAGAATTGTTTGAAATACGTTTCCCTATAGTCCCTACCACGAATAATAGTATGCATGAAAAATTACGATTTGTACAGCTTGTAAAAGACTGAAAAATGCTGCGAAATGGAAAAAAAAAATCGATATTGTGTCGCCATTTTGTGAATTATCATTTCTCAATGCAATCAAGGTACGAGGTTTGAAGGGTCATCTGACGAGCCAAAATCTATCAGGATTTTCTTTTTTTATCAGTCAAACAGGCGCAATCGTGGGCACCAATAAAATGCAGCCTTTTGCGGTCCAGCGTGCGAAGCAGGTACATCGCAGCGAATAATATAAAAAAATATGTGAAAATATATGGTTTCGTCACAAAATATTGATCAAAATTCATTAATAAAATCCCGGTAAAAAGGACGTCCCCCCTAGAAAGTCACTTCAATGTCGAGATGGACTCACCTGTGACCAGAATTAGATACAGAAGCTGCAAGAGCAAGAAGGCAGAAGCGAGGCGTGCAGTCATGTTGCTACAACGGACACGATGTATCTATTCGTTTTAGGTCTCTCGCGCTGTTTTATAGTAAAATATATGAAATATCTTCTCCCCGGGCGTCAGTAGTCCGCAACAATATCACGGGATCAACTTTGGCCTCAAGGCAGAGAGATTACCTCACAGGGAACCAGGCTGGCAAGGTCATAATATTCGACTCGTTTCACAACGCTTGCATAAAATTTGCGTCAATATCGCCACTCATTATTTCTCGTTATCAATGTATTGATGTAATAGAGCTGCATCGAGACGATGGGACTCGACCTGATTGGTGCCAGCCTCACATTTTGGAAATCATGACTGCCATCGCTTTTTTCGACGCCTTGACCCTCCGCGTCACCTCCAGTTATTCCAGTGAAAAATGATATGGTATTCGTGTCTCTAGGCGAACGTTTGGATGGAACCGAAGACAGCCCATGGTGATGGTAGGTATTCAGTATTTGTTACCTTTTCTTCCACATATCTTTGGATGGTATAAAACATTTGCCAATAAGAAGAGCACAAGGTGCGATAAGGGGTGATTTCGTTCACCCAACTTTAGGGCGTACTTCCTGGCTCCAATCTGGTATTTTTACAGTACGAAGCATTAATTGAGCGATCGGATATTGTTCGATTATGCGATTTGGAGATTATCCGTAACATTTGGAATATACCCTGAATCATATTTAGGTGTATTCAGAATTTCAGGAAAATTGAGGATGCGATTGGATTTCAGTATCTGGTATCCAGTGGGCAAATACGTTGCATCATATCGACCACTTTGATGCGATGAGGGCGAGAACGAAGATAGTTGTGTCTGACAGATTGTGAATATGAAGATTATACTGATAATCTGATGATACCGAAATCAACGCCAGGTGAAATCGATAATATTTCTCAAATAACGATAATTATTTGAATCTTGAGAAACGTGTAAACCCTTTACAACAGCGTAGTTACCAGTTGGCCCAGTTGAGCCCTGTGGACCAGGCGGACCAGCATCCCCCGTCGACCCATTTCGCGCCCTGGACTACCGGCGACCCATTGGAGCCCTGGAAATGAATGGAGTTACACTCACGTGGCATTCAACCCACTGGTTGTATCAAAATGATTTCACACGAAGTCATTGTTCCAGTCAAACTCTAAACAAAATGGGAATCAATTTCTGGGGTTTGCTCACTTCTCTTCCCCGTTCGCCTTTTTCACCCTTCGGTCCAGCTACGCCAGGAGACCCCGGATCAACCTTCAAGCCCTGAGGGCCTTGCAGGCCTTGAAGACCAACTGGAACCGAACAGCCTATTGGAAAGTGACAATTGAGGCTGTGGGTCAATCCACAGGTAGTATAATCACCATCAATCGACATCGAATCGCTTGTAGATACATCCAGTTTTTCTCTGTACATTTGTGGTAAGAATTAGGCGCGAAATTCAAGATGGAAGATTGGAATAATGTCAGTCGATTCAATTGATGAACGAGTCTCGAGAATAATATCAGAAATCGATCAATTGATGTTTCGGAATCGAAAATTAGGTGAGGAAAATATGAGTCATTGTTCAGTGCATGCATATATATTGTAGTTGGGTTTCGTAGGTTTATTTGCTACTCTCGAACTTCAAGTGTTTATCAAGTAAATTATAGCACAAGATATTTCTAGATCGATAACGATTCTACAACTTCGATAGCGCTTCTCAGCGCCGGAACAAGGTTTTTACCCGAAACGACTCGACCATGAGAAACAAGATATTCGATGTTCTTACCTTTGAAAGTCGATATCTCGCAGAAAAACGGGAACTTCCGATCACAGTGATAATTTACTATATATCCATTATCCGAGGTAATTATAAGGGCGCAGTTTGTATCTTCCTGAGTATTGGTAAGCGTCCATGGTAAAGAAGTTACGGTCTGGCCTGATCAGACGATTAGTGATTAGGCGTACAAGTCTCCATTCAAGATTGTATTGCGCTACATCTCGCATGTAGAGATGCAGGATCAGGACGAAACTCACCATTGTCGACTCTGACCCAATAATTAGTGTCCGTTCTACGATAAATACCGGCGGAATACCATTCTCAATCATTGTTTCCAATATGCTTGATCATCGGGAGCGAAGTAATGACTGCCAAACTGGCATTTTCTGCGATATATCGCTGACGTGCTTCGTCCCATTGTACTTCCTCCATGTGAAATTTGTAGGCTGTGTTGTATTCGGGACAACTCACGTAGCCACTAGGTAGTTCAGAGTCGCATTCGACTGCAATCAAATAATTCACAAGAGTCAACTCTGATATCTTGTTCATGCCACTGAGACAATTATTGTTTTTGGATGACTGGGGTTCAATTAACTTCCACCCAAGGTCCTTTTAATATAAAGATGCACTCACCCGTAACCAGAAGTTGACACAGGAGCTGCAACAGCAGGAAGGTAGCAGCGAGATGCGCAGTCATGATGCCACACCGAAAACCGCGTGTTCATTCGATTCGGATCTCTGATGCTGCTTGATACCAAAAAATGAGAGAAATCTTGCTTCTGGGAGTCAGTAATCCGCTGCTTATCGCGCGTTCTCAACTTTGCCCTCAAGACAACGAGATAATTTCGAAAGATGTAAGCTTCGAGATATGGATTAAAGATCTAAGGAATATCATGGGTCAGGACAGGCCGTGTATTCAACAGGGTTTACAGTTGTTACTCTCCTCATTTCGACATTGTTTTTCGTAACTTATGCCGGTCTGATAGTCCGAAGACCAACGATGAATATAACTCAGAATTTATAGAGAGACCTATTCGTTTTCTGGCAAAAAGTGTAGAAGCTTGTTGAATGTTGAGGAAAGAAGATACTATCAAACGCTTATCGACGACTTGACCGCAAGGATCACCTCTGCCTAATTTCAATTATGTGTTGCCATTTATGAAGACTGGGAGATAAATGTCATGAATCGTAGATTACTAAATGACAAACAGATGTTGTGGCACTTGTCTCCAGGCGAAGGTTTGAAAAGAACCGAAGATAGTCCAGGAAGGTCCACGATGACTCGTGGATTGGTTCTGAATTTTGAACTGACAGTCATAATTTGTACAACAACATTTCATCATCTTTATACGTCAATTGTCACTTGTTACTTGGTGACAGGAGAGTTTCATATACCGATGCAAAATTACACGCATATTGGGTTATTCATACCACTCCATTGATAATCACGCTAGCCTTTATGATTTGGTATTCTTATATCAGACCTCAGTGTCAATTACTGCGTTGCTTTTCGATAATCTGACTCGATTCTTGATCCTATTCAAGTTCGAAAACAACAGAATCAAATTGCCCCTAGTCACTTGCATTGGGGTCCAGGTGACCCCAAATCCTGTGTAATTCATATGGAAGTTTCCAGAGGTGTAAGTGACTATAAGGGTTGACCTACATGTCGCCCTCGTGTCGTGGCAATGAAACTCAATAACTCAATATAAATTCTAATAATACATATTACTAGAAGGATGTTCAAGTAATATGTACAATTGTAAGAATAGAGAAAAAGAATAAAATAGGTGAGCTCGACACATATTCACGATACGTGATAAGCAACAGGGTAATAAACTTGAGGTAATTCTTGCGGAAAAGATTTAATACTCCTTTGCAATGTCCAGCTTGCAATATTTGGATCGCGAGTAGAGACCCGTGGAAAATTGCCATCGTGGCAGTCCAACGAGGGCATTTTTTTCTGCGAAAAATTTATGCAGTCATTGGTGTCATTGCATTTCGGTGGAAATTGGGATTTATCTTTTTCTCAAATCAGTCACTTTCTCGCACTAAAATTCTAACAACTCATTTCCGGGCCGTTATAAATACATGAAAGTATGACGGACTTGTTCATCATGCATCAGCCGATTGCCTTCGAATTAATTAATTCTCCTGTTCGCTGTATTCTGATCTCATTTCAATGGACTATATGTATGTGGTATGTGTCGATAAACATTCACACGTATATTTTTTCATGTGTTATAACTCTGGAAATCCCCGGATTGAGAAAAAATACCCCGATATCTCGTTGTCGTTAAGATTGTCTCATTTCAATTCATAAATAATGATAATCGAATTCATCCACACACACCCACACATTGCTTCATTTTATGCATCCCTGATGATAATAGAGCTTGCATCGGCCGCATATACATAGGCAGAAGTCCGCGACTTCGAATCAGACCGAGTTCATCACCGAGAAACAAACTGATCGAGTCTTGGTTTATTCTCTTCGACCATCATCTAAAATGTGAGTACTTAATTTTCTGGATTTTTATTCTATTATACTTTCGTCATCAGTCCTGGGAACCTCATGTATGATCGTTGTGCAATGTTTCTGTTCCAACGAGTCAAGTAATGAACCAGAAAATTTATTTCTCTCTATAAATCGCCCAAGACCCAACTTTTGGTTCAGAAATGGCCTGAAACTCTGATTTTTGCCCAAAAAAGTTCAATAAAAAGCCTTAAAATTCGATTCATAGTACGAAATGTCCCAGTTTTCTTGATTCTTCGCCTTTATCTGGACCACTTTCACGAACAATTTTTATTTCCACCAGAAATCAGATTTTTTCTTTAAAAATTGAAATTTCATGAAAGAAAGTTGGACTAGTTTAGTAACGAATCAGCAACACCACCCCAAAAATCTAACCTCCGTTCTCTCAATTGAAAAACGAATTTTCTAGATTGTGAATCGATCTTCAAAAAATGGCCAAAGCGATCTTAATCTTGATTGTCCTTCTCGTGGCAAGCTTTGCCAATTCCCTGCCATCAGGAGCAGCTTGCAGCAGCCTCAATGATGCTGTGAGTATAAAGAAAAAGGAAGGCGTTCGGTATTAGATGAGAGATGGAAGATATGAAATGTTGATAATCCTCTTTGTGGCTTTGCAGCCCTTCCTAATTTCAATCATTTTTCCCAGTGCTTAGGGTCTTTGTTCAAATGCTGTGAGCCGTATACGTGCTACATGAGTCGATGCTACGAACAGAAAACTGTTGACGGGCTGATCCGTCTTCAAATGCAGATTGAAATGAATAAGATTTCAGCCCGTATCATCGAAAATATGAACTGAGCATTCGGAGCTCCTCTTTCTTCTTCCACACAAACAGTTTTGAAATACAGTGTACTATACATACAAGTTACATGTGTACGAGAATGATGAAGAAGAATCAACGAATAAATAAATGATTGAATATACCCAGTGTTTCATAGTTTTGGAACGGAATTTTGTACGACTGCATGTGACGGTGAAAATTGAGGAAATGGTATTAATTTTCACACCCTCAACCTTATATCCCACCTCAATCACTCTGGTAGGTTGATTAGGTCAGAAGACATGATTTCAGGAGAAAGAAATCGATGGATCAATTTTCAAGACATTTATTGACATAATTCACAATATTTACAGTGTATGGATGAACTTGTTCATTCATTCAATATTCTTGGTACTAGTTTTCATTCAAGACTGATTCTGATGGTCAGGCAGCCGAGGAAGATCAATTTTCCCATCTTTGGTGATGAAGTTCTGAAAACAGATGCGACGTTTGGGATTTGGACTTTGAACGTCGGTCTTGGCTCTGCGAGTCATCATTTCAGGTAATAAAAGTCGTTTCGCGATGTAATTCCCTCGGAGCAAAAGCTTCTAGGTTCATTCATTTTTCGCACCAGACGTAATTGATAGCTAAAGAAAAAAGACAGATGCGAACAGACGTAAATGCGCTTTTTTTAATTGATTTTTGACCAGTCTCATATGTAATCACCTTTTTTACTAATCAATATTCTTCGGCTATTCTAACACCACTTTCAAGAGCATCAAATCTCCCAGAAATTCAGACTATAGCGAGTATCTTAAGCCGATCGTAGCGATAAAATAAAGCCAGGCAAATCCTCCGAAAAAGGCGCTTTATCTTATTGATTTCAACTATTTATTCACATTCTACAATAATTTTAATCCAGTCACAATCAGTTTCATCATTATTCCCTGAACATTAAGAAAAAAGTCACTGTAACACTATAAAACCAAACTACGAAAACGAACATCGAACGAGCGATAAGTCTGACGAGACCCATTATCATCGCCATTGTATGATACCACACAACTACGGAACCGATTTGGTCACCTTATTCAGATAAGTTGCAAACTGTTAATTTATATCGATAAAAAGGCTGTGATAATGGCTTAGAAATTTGTGAATCAAGATATAATAATGTGAATAAAAATTGATGAAGGCTCGTATAAAATGTGGCTTCTACTTGTTAAACTCAATAGTTACATAAGTGATGAAACTGAGTTGAACATTAATCACAACTCAAGCTCCCACAGCATATCTGAAAATAATCAATTGATCGATCGTTAAATTCCGCACAGTTAGGTATCCTTTGAAGGATTATACGAACGAATTACTAAGCAGCGCAGTGGTAATATCGTTACGTTCTAAACGATCATCTGTCCTTGATTTTTGCAATTTTAGATCCCCAAAGTTCGCGAAATGGCAGAAAAAAGATTTAGTTCCAATTTCTCTGAACTGATTTCAATACTGTACTTACAGAATCGAATTTAAGGGCCTGTGTCATGTTTCAACGATCATTTATCTCTTCGATAGTATTTTATGACCAGAATTTTTCATTTATTGCCTGAAAAAAAGACACTGGAAAAATGACTTGAAACGTACAATTTCAGATGACAAGGGTCAAGTTGGAAAAAATTGATAAAACTCAGTAGTAATTTAAGTTAGAGAAATCGTATCACAACTCAGCCTATTTCAATATCACTTATCAATCAGGGTCACTAACGCCAATTTTGACATTCTACCTTTTGTCTAAAATAGTCTGATTACGTGGGTTTTACCGTTTGCTGTGATAAGATTCAACTTATCGGACCACAAACGGTTGTTCGTCATTTTCTGTATTTTCAGAATCAAATTAACGTCGAAACCATTGGTACTTTATCATAGGATGTCAGATAAGGTGAACAAAAAATACGTTAATTTTGTAAAAGCACGAGAAGCAATCCTAAAATGAATTTTCAATAAAATTAACTAGTTTTCTTCTTCATTCTAAAAGCGGATAAGAAAAAACAGATTATGGAAAACTGATTTTATTCGTGCTTCGAAAAAATTAGAGTAAAAACTCTTTAGGCTAATCCTTTAGCTATCCGACTGAATTGGCAACGACTCACCGGTTTTGCGATATCACAGGGTATTCCAAAGTCCACATATCACTATTACGTAGCAAATATTTTTCGCCAAAATTGAGTGACGTGATCAAAACGCGCGGTTTCGCATTATATAAAACACGCCGATGAGTAACTGTTTCAGCTTCATTTGGGACGTGGACTGGTTACATAAAGAATGCCGCCCCAAGAGTTAGCCGATATGGATGCATCATTGCAGTGTCAATTTCTTTTTATCAGTTTATCAGTCAGATAAGAAAATATCATCGTAGCCATCGATACGAGCGGAACCAAGTTCTATATATTAAAGCCACGTAAACTGATTGCGAGTAATTCAGTCGATCGGCAAAGTTCACAGAGTCAAAATGACGGAGCTTAAACAAGGCCACAACATTTGGGTCCTTCTGGGTGCCATCCTCGTTCCAAACGCTGGAGGATGGGTTGGTGCTGCTTTATACACTGACACGGATTGGTTCGAGGTAAATTGAGCTTTTTTCCAATCTATTCAAGTCTCAAAGTCGAAAATCGTATGTTCAAAAGCAACCGAATGTTCAGGAGTGACTTTTTTCTTCCTTCCCTTTGAAAGGTACAATGATGGGAATTATCAGTAGGTACAGATTTGAGTAGATGGTAAAGCTACAGAAATGTCACACGTTTGGTAAAATTCTACACAAGAGATTTCACAAAACTGTTATAGAAAGTGGTGATGAGTAATCGATTGATTTTGGTAAAGAAAATCTAAGCTTCTGAAGATGTTTTACGTCTAGATTCATTTTGTACGTCCTCTACAATAGAAGAACCACGTGGTCGTCTTCGACTTTAACTTTTCCAAAATTGCTCACGATATTTCGTTCTTTTGCACGTCATGAAAAAATGATACGATTGTTGGCAGATATAACCGAAGCAGAATACCTAATACTTGATCAGATAGTTGATTTGAATCTCTCCTGAATTTTTTGAAAGTAAATTTGGTGCAAGTATGCCTGATCTTTCTGTACACTCTTGAGAACTTTCTCTACTATGATTATTTTACAGAACCTTAACCATCCACCATGGAGGCCCCCAAACTGGCTTTTTCCAGTAGTATGGGCGATAATGTACACCCTGATGGGAGTTGCTTCTTACTACGTATGGAAGACCGGCGATGGTGTACAGAAGTGCTGGATTCCTCTTGGTGTTTATTGCGTACATTTGCTCGTCAACTGGATTTGGACTCCGCTCTTTTTCATTTGGCACCTCATATTAGTGGTAACAATCTTGTTCTGTTTTTGACTTTTTCTTTCAAGGTGGACTTACTCCTCTCCAAAATGATTAATATCTTATCCAAAGTTCATTTACTCATCGAAGAATGGACTTTTTTTTAAATCACTTGTCGCAAGGTTGATTCGATTATGCATTTCGACGTCTCATTTTTCTCGGAGAGCGATTCTTCCTCGTGCGAATGAGGGAAACTGTGAAAAAAAATCCTGCGATAAGTTATGGTCACTTATCGAAATTTAGCGACAATCTAGTCACTCTTTTGCTGATAACTTGGCCCAAAAATTTTGTTTTCCAATTTCCCTCATTCACACGATGAAGGATTGCTCTCCAAAGGAAATAAGACGTCGAGAGACATAATCGGATCAACCGTGTGATTGAAACCTTACAACAAGTGATTTTCAAAAAGTCCATTTTTGGATGAGTAATGAACTTTGATTTTTGAAGTATGGACAATTTGTTGAATCACGCTGTACTGGTCCCCTCGATCAATATCACCACTCGGAACGGTCGATCCTATTTTCTGAAATTTAATTTCTTTTTCCAGGCTTTGGTAGACATCGTTGTGTTATGGGTACTGATTGTCCTGATGATATCTCTTTTCTGGCAAACCTCACGCAATGCAGCGTTTCTTCTGGTTCCCTACATGGCGTGGGTTACCGTTGCTGTGGCCCTTAACTCACACTATTATCACCTGAACAAGGACGCGTAAATGACGACCATCAAGAATGAGCATATTCTGTCCAAGCAAAAGGTTCTGCTACTGTAAGAAATTTGAGTAAATAAAAAAATGCACCTTCTTTTTTTAATGAAACAGCTGGCGTCGCGTTGCGTTTTTGCTGTATCGATACCCACGCTTCTAATTGTCCCATTAGCTGCATTCCGGAAAGAGGAACCAAATCCAAAATCCAAAATAAATACCTGGAACCACAAAGCATAGCCCATATCGAGTACCTCGGATGTCTACATTTCTTCAAACATCTATGGGACTGAATGAAAGTTGGCAAGCTTATCGTCGACCAAATTAAGGGATTGGGTTCCTTGTTAAATTGTAATCCACGAGTTTTTAAGGGAGTTTCGAGGAAACGAGATTTTTTTTAGTTATTACTCTTTAATTCTGGGGGTACGATGTGAGGAGGTGCTCGAAAAATTTTCCTCCAGGGCGCTGAAAGTGTAGCTACTCTACTGATCCTAATAACTATAGCAACCAACTGAGATAAAATTGATTTCTCTTTTTTCAACAGCATAATGAACCTCAACGGCTTATCAGTACTGTTTCATGTTGGGAATCGAGAATATTTTATTCCTTGATTGAAGAATATTTACAATATTTACACAATCAGTTTTGGGTTCAAATGATTCAAATGAATGAACATAATTCTAGTTAACTTGTTTGTTTGAAACACATTTCTTCAATTCAACTTAATTGTTCCTAATTCAATGGATTCAATTTTGCTCTTTCAAAAATCCGTTTCGTATCTCATGTTGATTAATCAATTCGAATCAACCTCAAACGCCTCAATTCGTTCAATTCAATTTTATTTCAATAAAGCTCGAAAATTTATTCAAATTTAAGTTGGTATTAAAAAATTTCAATCCACTTTCAATATTTCATGGAAAGACCTCAATGTTCTGAAATTCAATTGTATCAATTCTGTACGTATGAGAAATTGAATCTTCAAGATTTTTTCATTGGTGTTTTGACCTAGAAAAAGACATGAATATTCGTACAATCAATTATTCTTGCATATTCGAACCTTAACAGAAGAAAATCAATAAGATAAAGACTCTGAATTCGAGTTTGATACAACGCTAGTGTACCCATAAACTTTTCTACTCTCAAAAAATTCGATCATTATAAGATTTTCGATACAGTTTAACTTGCATCCAAGATCTCTAATAATATTAGGAAATATGTTGAATCGATTATGTCATATAACGTTATTAAAATAAAATTTCCCGCAATTTTTCTTCCCGTCTTTCATCATCGCCCTATATTTTTCCAGTGGTAATTATAGCACCTCGATGATAATTAGACCTGACGATGAGCTTAGGGATCGTTTCCAAGCGTGTCGCTCCCACTCTGCAACCCAAACTAGCGACTCTACCATCTTTTTTTTTTTTTTTTGGGCTAACAGCAAAGCGGTCAAGAGACGGGGCTAGAGAAGAGGAGAATGGACAGAATAGCACAAGGGGTCTCCGAACGCGGCTAACCCACTACTCTTGGCATTTGCAAACTAACTTCGCTCGCAGATATAGCATAGTTCGTTAGCAAGCTGGGATTAAAGCTCGGCTACATTCAATGAGCAAGAGCACAGAAGCATCTCTGTAAAGCAATTTTTGATACATTTGAGACACAACGTAGGTAAGATATCAACTTATTTATAAACCTCTCGTCTAACTACAAAATCCACCCCAAAATCGTTATGATGCTGATATTCCTACGTCCAATTCCAAATGTGTGATTCTGAGACTGTAATCAGAAATGAGAAATTGATGTGAATAATATTTTTGAATCAACGATCACATGATGAATATGAAGTTTGGATTTCTAATGAGTGAAACGATTGATCCGATAATTAGAGATGAAGTGTTTCACGATAAGAAAGAAATTTTCATCCAATCACATTATTCTTTGATCTAGAATATTTTTGCTTGATCTTGATTCAAGAATAGTTTTTCCCTGTGAATATGAATAACACACGTACGTAAAAGCTCAAATTTTCCATCATTTTAATCACTGCCTTGATTCCAATAAAAAAAAAAAAAATGTTAAACCAGAAAAACTCTTATCATTTGTATAATCCGAAGGGTAGTCAGTCACATTGTAATTTTCTGTAATCTTTTCAATCTTGTGAAATCCTAGTGCCATTTTTGTGATTTTTGACTTTCCTTCGAAAATAGTAATCGTCGTATTCTCTTTTTTATCACCACATTTTGAAGCCATCGCATGACCTTTCTTTTTTACACTTGGTCAATTCTCTAAATTTTTTAGAGTGATTATTCACTTCAATCGAGTAGAATGTCAATCTACCTTCACTCAAATTGCTTGTAGTGAAAGATTTCTGTCTTAATGAATGAAAAAATCATCAGAGTTGGGTTGTTTTGACTCTTGGGATTTATGGGACGACGAATCAGACAAGATCGTGAAAAAAATCTCTGCACCTGTTATCCACGAGGCGGTTTGATTTATGGCTGGATTCTAGTGCGAAACTATCAACTTTGGGATAATTTTTGGTCCCGTCGAATCAGCATGCCTCGCCTGTAACACATTTTCTTTCAAAAATCTGCAATAATGTTCGACCAACGTCCAACGTGGCCAAAAAGAAGGAGCGTGAAAATCGCGAACCCGGAAAGCAATCAGAGCTGATGGCTGTTCGCTCGGACTTTCATTGCACTAAAATAAACCGCAACACGTCTTTTTTGTTCTACCGAGGTTCCACTTGGCCCGGATTAGTTTCTTCAAATTTTATCCAAGTGCTTCTCTTCATCAAAATTTCTTCTGTCTGAAACCATGGCCGGAATATTGCGAGACCACGAAACTTAATTTGGGAATTTTCAGTACGAAATGTATGAAAATTTAGAACTGGCGAACTCGAGTTTTGCTATTTTCGATTAATTCTACCGACAAACGTTAGTGTTTGTGTGTAGCTCATGGTGACAGTATGTGTAAAGTGCCCTAAAATATATACCGCAGCAGACTTGACCAGAGAATTATGTCGACGTTGGATAACGTGTCTAGCGTCTAAATATATCCAGGTTCGGTTCTATCCTGGTTGATTCCATTTCCGTCTCGCATGGAGTATAATTTGAGGATTTTGTGAATCGATGCCAAAATTCTTGATCGAATGAGAAAGTTGATTGATTAACTACAAGCTCTCGTTCCAAGATTCTGATCATTTCCAGCATGGTGCTAAGATGTTGATCGGATTCCTGTTGGTGGCCTTTCTGCCGCCTGTCATTTTCGGATTTGGAAAAACAGTCTATGTAGGTGAGCGAATTACTAGGTCGACGTGGTTTTGTCTCAGACTGTAATTTGTATCGTAATTTGTACAGTAATTTGAGTAACACTCGATTCATTGCAGGAGGACTGTTTGAGAAAGATTCACTGGTTGACAAGGCTTTCCGATCATCTATCACACTGCTGAACGAAGAGAGACGAGAGAATGAAGAATTGCCCAACCAGTTCATTCAGCCGCAGTTGATCGAAGACGTCAATGACGACTCGTACGATTTGTCACGGATCGGTAAGATGTGACCTTGAATTGGTACAGTGATTTGTGTAATTGGTGGTTCACGAAGGAACGTTGATTTCAGTATGTGATTTGGGAAACTCTGGAATAGCAGCTCTTTTCGGACCGCAAACGGAAGTGAGTTCGAGACTGGTTCAGAGCATGTGTGACACTATGGAGATTCCCCACGTCGCTGCTAGATGGGATTCTGAACAGATGCGTGGAAATGGGCTCGTCAACTTGTATCCCTACTCGCACACTCTGTCCACGGTATGCTATCAGATTTTTCCAACCTCAGCGATGCCCATTGATTCATTGGGCTCGGTGTGATCATCGCGTGTTACGATGTACAGCGAATTCCTCCGTTATACTAGCTGACCGAGTTTCGAACGAGAAGCTCAAACTCCGAATGCAGATGCTAGAATTGTTTGTGCAAACCGATTTACGACGTTGCAGTCAAATGGCTGTGAAAGCGTCGTCAAATTCCCAGCTTCTCGTTCCTCAACAACTTGACATCCGAATACAGTTGCGTTTCATTGTCTGATGATAGATTTTCCAAAATGTTGATCAGGTGTACTTGGAACTGGCGAAGCACTACAAGTGGAAGACATTCACGATAATCTACGAGAGCACGGAGAGCTTGGTCCGGATGAACCAGCTTTTGAAGAGATGGGATCCCAGGGGGCATACAGTAACCATCAGGCAATTGCCCGAAGGACCTGATTACAGGTGAGATCAAACGACTCGCGATTTCATCGAGTTAACACACTCGTCTTGAAGCATGACTTTTGGTTCTCCAGAGAAGTTTTCAGGGACATCAAAGCTTCCGGAGACCCGAACATAGTTTTAGATTGTTCGATCGATATTCTGTACGAGGTCTTGAAACAGTTGTTACAAGTTGGTATCCTGACTGACAAGCACAATTACATAATCGGTTCACTGGTAAGCCACAATCGCACTTTCGTGATTTCTTGCGATTAGAATTGATCGAATTTCCGTTCTCTGATGTCTTTTCCTCAGGATCTGCAGACAATAGATTTGGAACCGTTCCAATACGGGGGGACAAATTTCACCGGCTTACGTTTGATAGATCCCGAGGATCCCATGGTCATTGAGGTCTTCGAGAGGGAGAAATACAACTGGGATTTGGATGATCTCACCCAGCTGACTGCTGAGGCTGCTATGACTTACGACGGTGTCCAATTGTTCGGCAGAGCTCTGAAGCAGCTGGACGACGCGATTGTAGCCAACGTAAAAACGTCACTATGCGATAATCGTGACAGCTGGGAGCACGGGTCGAGTCTTTCGAACTTCATGAGAATGGTAGATGAATCCACAATCAATCACCACTCTAACAGACTGATAAGAGCGCGTTCGTAATCGATTCTTGCAATTCAACGTCGACGAATCAAATTCTGACCGCGAGTTACGAACGGATCGATGATTCGATTATTCAACCGACGGTTTTTTCCGCTTCTCTTTCGTATCGAACCGCCCACATAAATTGGGACGAAATATTGTTTGGAATGAAAATATTGAAACAAATGGAACGAAGAATCGTCGATGAAAGGACGAATTATTTTCAGACCGAATTCAGAGGACTGACGGGGCTGATTAAATTCGACCCTGCCGGCTACCGGAGTAACTTCAAACTGGATATTATTGGTCTGGATTTGCGCGGTGTGAAGAAAGTCGGAGTATGGAATAGCTCTACTGGGATTGAGTTCATTCCAAAAGAAGAAACCGCGGATCTGGCTGAGCTGAGCCTCCGCAATAAAACGTTTCTCGTCCTCATATCACTGGTGAGTTTTCTGAAATTTTTCCGAGTACCAACATTATCTGCCGGCGAAAATGCTTCCAGGCACCTCCGTACGGAATGCTGAAGGAATCTTCGGAAATGGAAACCGGAAACGACAGATACGAAGGATTCTGCATCGACATCATTCACGAGCTGTCGAAAAAGCTCGGCTTCAATTACACCTTCGAAGATGCAGGTTCATCCTACGGATCAAAGGACAAGGTCACGAAAGAGTGGAACGGAATGATAAAGAGGATAATGGAAGACGTCAGTTCGTAAAACAATCCCCAACTCATGCTATGACGAACGTGAAAAAAAAATTGTAAATCATTGCAGCGTGGAGATCTCGCCATCTGTGACCTGACCATAACCGCGGATCGTCAGGAGGCCGTCGACTTCACAAAGCCCTTCATGAATTTGGGTAATTCGATCGATGGTCACTTTCATCGACGATGAAACGCAAATGTATGTCCTTTGCTTCAGGCATCAGCATTCTGTTCACAAAACCACTTCCGGCTGGAGCAAGTTTCTTCTCTTTCTTGACACCATTCTCGAAAGAAGTATGGATGTACGTGCTGGGATCTTACACGGCTGTTTCTCTGCTGATATTCGTCGTCGGTCGACTCTGTCCGGAAGAATGGAACAACCCGTACCCTTGCATAGACGAGCCCGAGGAACTGGAGAATCAATTCACTCTGAAAAATTCTTTCTGGTTCACTCTTGGAGCCATCATGCAACAAGGATCTGAAATCGCTCCTATGTAAGTCGTCGATCAATTTATCTGCCAGTCTTAGCATCCACTGACTCGAATTTCAGAGGTCTGTCGCCGAGGATGGTGGGCAGCTTCTGGTCCTTCTTCGTTCTCATCATGGTATCATCTTACACCGCGAAT
Source organism: Euura lappo (assembly GCA_018257835.1). NCBI lineage: Eukaryota > Metazoa > Arthropoda > Insecta > Hymenoptera > Tenthredinidae > Euura > Euura lappo. Next base: position 64,748 of record JAEUYN010000013.1, on the reverse strand, counting down.
TTGGCAGCTTGCTTGGTGATAGAAACTCCGAACACTCTGATATCGAAAGCTGCAGATCTAGTCGATAATCCTTATGGGATTAAATACGGTGCCAAAAAAGGTGGGTCGACGTTGGATTTCTTCAAGGTAAGTAATTCACACCCTGAATATAGCATCTCCACTCACCAAACCTTTCCACTTTTGTTGTGAACCAGGGATCAACCGATCCAATCTACTCAAAGATGAATAAATACATGGAGGAACATGCAGACGAGGTTTTAACGGCATCGAACGATGACGGAGTCAAGAAGGTTCTCGATTCGAAGTACGCCTTCTTCATGGAGTCATCGACAATCGCGTACGAGGCTGAGAGGAAATGTAAGCTTCAACAGGTCGGGTCGCTTCTGGATTTCAAAGGCTATGGCATCGCCATGAAAAAAGGTGCGCATCAAACTCTACATTCTCATGGAAAGTGGTCATATCCAACACCTGAATAAATCGCTTCACAGATTCGCCTTATCGCGCCGCGCTCAGTACGACCATACTCACACTCCAAGAGACCGGAGTCCTCAGGGAGCTGGAACTCAAATGGTGGACGCAAAAGCGAGGCGGTGGTAACTGCGCGGTAAGAATTTTTGCCCCGTGCGCATGCGCGGATCGTTTGTGCCCCACTTTCTACACTGGGGCCGCGCATGCGCGGATGCTAGATGATCTACTTCCTGCATTTAAGCGTTTTTTCGCTCAATAACTTTTCGTGTCTTTGGTCTATGATTACAGGAGAAGAAGTCGACTTCCGACGCCGAGCCACTCGGCACAGACAACGTCGGTGGTGTCTTCGTGGTGTTGATAGCTGGCACAGCGATAGCAGCCATAATGGTAACGTGGGAACTGATTTGGAACGTCGGATGCACATCGGTTAAGGAGAACGTGAGTGTATCATCTACATGGTTGGAGTTGGACTTGAGAAATATTGACCGGTGACATTTCTAGGTTTCGTTCAAAGAGGAGATCAAGGAGGAGGTCAAGTTCATATTCAAGTGCAGTGAAGCCACTAAGCCGGTCAGACGAAGGAAGAGTAGTTCGGCTTCGAATGAGAGCCATGATGAAGAAAGCGTCAGGGGCGGTTCACCGCCTTACGGACTTGTACCTACCGTCATCACGACGACCCCGGAAGAGAAGTGAAGATGAAGATGGTCGTCGTAGCATTTTATCCATCACATACACACCCTGTACGTGGTGAGTAAATTGGTACTTATTCACGACACATTGTACACTCATTGATTTCGGTCGTTTTGAATCCAATCGGCTTTATTATCGTCTCATATTCGACATTAGAAGTAGGAGATTGATCAAAGATTGTTTGAAATTGTGATAAATGAGTCGCAGGTTAGCTGAGATTTGAAAAAATTTTATGTACATACATAGATTTAAAGGACATGTAGATTTTTGAATCAGAAGATTTAGGTTTATTGATTAGTGTAAAAAAAATTATAATAATTGTTTAACGATATTGAAGAATCAATAAAATTTGAGAACTCAAAAATTCGTGTAAAAAATTCTTAACCCATCCTTTTGAGAGCGAGGAATATAATCGACGCATTTGTTAAAAACCTAACTCAACCGCAAAGGAAAAATTGATGGATTTTCTCAGGCGAAAGAAACAAAAACAAAGACAACACAAATATTTGTGACGGGATATTCTGCCAGAGGATCCTTTTTTTTCAAGGATGATTGAATTTCGCTTCAACATTTTTAGGACGTTCACAACAGATTTAATATTATCAGTATTATTTCTGGCGAACTTTAGCCGGTATATTTGTGATCGATTTGCACAAAACACTTGTTTCCCAAAATTTGATGGAGTCAAGCACGCTTCTCAAAAAGTAACATCCAAATTCGGGGGTCATGCTGTGGATGAGGCGTATGGAGACTCCTGAGAATATGCAACCGAGGTGACGTCCATGCATTCTGCTTTACATCCAGCAAGAATCAGCGTAATCTCGGTTGCATATCCCTAGGAGTCTGCGATTTGTTGTGTCACTAATTGTAAATTGAAAAAAAAAGTATAGAATAAACAAATGATCCAAAGCTGTATTGTACGTAAGGAAAGCATTTTTGTCTTTATATTTGTTGCTTTTACCATTTTTTGTACTCACTAACCTCCGAGGGGGAAAAACCTCTTTGAATTAATACAAATTAATCAAAATCAACGCGAGTTATCACAAATTGGATTAATTATTTAGAATCGTCATAAATTGCTTCTCATCACATGAATTAACTCGAATTACATAAATGAATTATTTGGGATTGAGAAAAGATGGAAGAAAAATTGAATAAAATGAAAAAAATTAGACTGAAACCGTTATTTGGAGAAGGCAAAATCAACGAAATCTATTTCTGAATAGTCGCAATTGGTGAAATGATAATGTATGCGAGTGAAATAATATACGGGTGATTCTCCCGAAAGACTAATTTTTTTGCACTAATCGAGTTTATTCCCGATAATCCCGATTAAAAAATGTTCAGCCCACGCTACAGGGCCTGAATTCAAGAAAATAAATTCTGCAATGGGCTAAAAACGTGCTTGAAATAAAAAAACCTGAGATCTTGAATATTTTCTCAAACTAAACGATCTTCATGACTCTTTTTTTTAAATTTTCGAACCCGAAAAATGAAAATATAGTTTTTCGTTAATTGAATTTAGTACATACGAGGTGGCATTTCCTCGAGAACGTGTTAATAATCATATTAATAATAATAATAATAATTTATCGTTCACTGGTAATCTATCACGTTTTTATCACGTGAATTATCAGAAATTGATTCAGAATTAACAAATCAGTTTGAATCAAACAAAATTGCATCAAATTGAGAAAAATTGATTCGATTTACAGTGAATTAATTTGAACTATTGCAAATCAATTCGAATAACAAGAATTGAATTTGAATTCCAAGAACATAATAATAATCATAATAATAATAATAATAATAATAATTAGTTCAGACTAAAAAATGTCCGCTACTATATTTTCCCCCAAGTCAACGTTTATTCCGAAATTCGAATTCGTTTGATATCAGCAAGCTTGATCGAGCAGAGTCCGCCCTATTTTATGCAACCCACACAGCATTCGCACGCTCCTTGTAGTTGTTCAAATGTTCGTTAAATGGCGCCACCAGACTGCGTCGAACTAAACGATCCAATATGACTTGGGTGGCGAATTTCGGAACTATTTTCGCCGCAAGATGCACTAAAGTTTGAATTTGACAATGAAACACGTTTTCTGTCATAAAACACTTCAAGAAATGTTTCTTTCACTATGATCTATGATCTATAATTATCGTTTATTGCACAAGAAAGAACAAAACAAAACAAAAAAAAAAAAAAAAAAAAAACACCAAAATTGAATTTGATCAAAAAAAATCTTATAATTTGTTCTGTTCTATTTTGACTCAAGAATTGTTGATTCTGCCCGTTCAATTTGGCCAAGAACATTGTCCAAGCTTAAAGTCTACGTTTCTGAAGCCTTTTTTTTCTTTCTTACTCATTTTCGTAACACAGCAGCGTGGGAGAGGAGAATGAGAATGAGAAGTTGAGAATGGACAGATTAAGCACAGAGGGGTAAAATGCGCGAGGAAGCTGCGCACCATTGGCACTTGCGATCCATCCAACCCAGCGGATGCAGCATCGTTCTTTGTGGATTTGGGTTCAAAGTTTTCATAAAAAGAAAATATATTAACGAAAAATAGCATCTTGTCCACATTATTCGATGACATAGGTAAGAATCGGACTGTCCTGCAATCCAGGAGCTCGTTTCAACTCGCATAATCTGCAAATAACAACAAAAAACAATGCACAATGCTTTTGTATCGTTTCTAACAACGTGATTTTTTTGTGGATTTTTATGAACTGTTTTCTAATCACCGTTGATACCTAATCAAAAATCGATCCTCAGGAACTTCGAACCGATGACATTTACTATTCACAAAAGATCCACTGCTGAATTTAACGAGATTACTCGCTACCAAGCTCAGATAATGAGCTTTAACAATTTAAAGAAAAGCCAGTCAGTCTTTTAGCCAGGAAACTATTGACTTTTCACGTTGTCAATTTTTTTCCCAGAGAAAAAGAGTTTCTTCAATCGTTTTGTGGACGACAGACACAACATTGGAACAATCTGTGTGTCTGTTGGTCGATGTAAATTGTCGAATTTATTTTTAAATACGTTTCACACGATCTAATTTTCACCTTCCTCGATCTCAGACTGCCCACAGGGGAAATAGAAGAATTTAAAAGAGAAAAACTTCAGTTTTTGTAGAAGTGACGTTTTTTTTCAGACGTCAAGAGTCTCTTTTTTCGGTAGGAGTTTAATCATACACGTAAAAAAGGGGGGAAAAAGTCAATCTGAAAACCAATCGGGCTTTACACCCGTTCGCTTGAACTTTTATTGCCAAAAAATAAAGTGTAACGTCTTCTTTTCGGTCTGAAACCTCGACTCGGATCGGATTAGTTTCTCTAAAATTGACTGACCCGAAGGCAAACTCGAAAACTTTGGTCCAGTCTTGTTGCAATTTTTTATCGTCTTCAACTTCTTTTCTTTTGTCCTCTTGTCGAGGGGATCCAGTAGAGTTTGAAAGTGGGTTCGAAAATATCTCAGTCCGAGGATCTCGAAAACAAAAACCGAAAAACAGCCGAATTCTAAGACCAATTTTGAGAGAAAAGATTTTTTTTTTCAATTTTCGAAATCGCGATGAGGATTTCAGTCGTTTTTATGACGTTTCTTCATCTTTTCTTCATCCTCGTGGTTTATGTTCAGAATTCCGTGAAGAATCCCGTGAAAAAGTTGAAAAAAAAACCCATTCGACTATAAATGAAGACGAAAGTTTGAGTGGATTTTCTGAAGCACGAAATTTTCTGTTTTTTACGGTAGTCAATCCGCTTTTATCACATAACCGAAAGTTGACTATCAGAGGAATGATGATGAAAGGTGCGAGTAGAGATTTTGCGAAAAATTTCATTTCTGCATTAATTTGAAATTCGTGGTTCTGCAGTTTTTAAGCTCTTGAATACATGTCACAGACTTTACGGTAAAATTCTTTAACCGTCGCAACGACTAGGGTCTAAATATAGCCAGTGACTTCTTTGCCTCGAGTTCTGTTCTTCGTCTCTTGATATTCAGTTTCCTTGTTGTATTATAACAGCGTAAAATAGTCTGAGATAGTGCCAAAAAATCGAAAGAATTAAAAAAAAAATCGTTCAATGAATGACGAGATGTGTGGGTAATGGAATTTCAATGGTATTTAAAAAAAACTGACGGAAGTGACGCGTCAGACGTTCTCCAAAATTATTCAAGATCATAAAAAAAGGGTTCAGTATTTTTTCGTCTCAGTTTTTTTTTCGTTTATTCTCTCTGTTCAATCACCAAGATTAAAAAACCAATCACCGAGTCGGCAGCTTGGACCAGATTTATAAATTCAATTAGCAAAGTAAACGAGCGTCGAATAAATAATGTAGGACGTTTTCCTTGTTAAAACACAAACCTCTCCGTTCAGAGATGTAAATGTTATCGATCGGATCGGATACGGAAACATCGATACCTCCTTGACTTTACTATCTCGTTGTAAATTGATCGAGGAATTCTTCAGTGCTTGAGATTTTCGAAAATGAACTAGAAAATTTATAGTTGAAAGAGAGGCGGCCTGAAGTGTAAATATTCAACTGGGTTTATGTATTACAATTTGTAATTTGTCATTAGACTCAAATCCATCAACCATTACAACTGTAATTTGTAATTAAACTCAAATCCATTGACCATTACAATTGTAATTTGTAATTGAATCGAAATACATGAAACATTTACTTCAGTAAACTTGTTACATAACAAATTACAGCTGTAATGTGTAATGGAAATGTAATTAATTACACCTGCATGTACTTTGCTGCTGCCCAACACTGCATGATACAGGGTGAATTTCTCTGAACACTGAACTGACTGAACACTCTGAAGTTGGCTAATTAATCAGAAAATATCTCTGAATTGGTAGAGACCTTCATCTTGGCCTAATTGAACAGACTGAAATTCCTGACCTCTAACTAGACGGCTCGATCCGCAATCTTGAATCCAAGGTGCACGAGTTCAGTTTTTTCATCATATCTCGTCAACCAATGATCCTATCGTCACGAGGGTTATGATAAAAAATGAAGCTTACTAAATTCTCTACAAAAAAGGTTCAGTACATTTTTCTCGTATCTTTGATAGTTTTCCTCTAATACACCAGTGAATACTTCAGACCTGTAACCTGCAACCTGTCACAAAAACTATTCAAGGTATGAAAAAATTATTGGGATCAAGATTCAACAATTTTATAATGAACATCTTTGGTCTAATTATCAGTTCAGAACCTGATCTGGATTCGAGAGACCCGGTATAGAATCTGAAAAAGGTTTTGTCAATTCGAGATTCTCGTTCTTTTTTTTTCATCAGGAAAGTTCTTGAATTGCCATATAATAAAAAATGCCAATATTTTTGCCATAATCAACTGTACACCGTGTTCTGTAAATTTTAATCGCAAGTTAGAAGATCAGTGCTGAAAGGGTCTAGGTGACGGAAACTGAGGAATTACTCCAAAAAAATTACCCACGGTGGCAACAATTGCACTGAATTGAAATTTCCTGACATTTCTGGCCAAAAATGTCGAAATTATTCCCATAATTCCTTTTTCCAAAAAAATCCAAATCATGTCAAATTGTTTCAGTGCATGAGAAGCAAGAAATTCTTGACCTATATTTCAACACGTATGATTCTGTATATAAATAATGTAAGGATTATGATTTTGAAATGATCAAATTTGGGTCAATGCTGGGATACAAGATATTTTGATCATTTGAGATATTGAAAAAAAAATGAAACATGTCACTTTATACATGATTTTTGCACCGACCCCTTGAATTATATATTCCATATACATATAAATATATCGTGGCTTCAGAATTGAACTGTAGCAACTGAAGGGAAAAAAAGAAAATGAAAATGTTAAATTTGAATTTTTCTCTTCATCTATGATTTAATCACACTTATCAGTATATATTTTCGCTAATTAATTGATACATTGTTAATTTTCATACAGGTTAAAGCATGTTGCTCGAATATCTTTTGATGGCACTTCTGCCATCGGGAATATTTGGATTTGGAAAAACAGTTTTCATAGGTAAGCTGATTGCTATAATAGATATAACTATGACTGTAGCTACTTTCCAACTTTCACATTACTACTACTACGTTTGATTCAATTTGCGATACGCAATCGACCTTCTCCAGTCTCCACGCCTTTATACAGGGTGTTTCGTTTCGAATATATAAAGCGGAAAAGAAACTGGCTATACATATAAACATGGACGAACATTTTTTTTTTTATAGCAAAAGTTTGATAGTTCATAAATAAAAGGACCTTAAAAAATCTGTCAATGTTATACAAGATAGTTTTATCAAATATAATCGACGCCAATTTTGGAAAACAAAAAAAAAAAAAAATCATCAATCATTCGAACTAAAGAAGAAGAACGAAGTTAAGATTGAATTTTAATGAAATCATGATGGAAACAAATATCGATCATAATTATATTTTTGTCATAAAAATTTTCTCATATATTCGGCATCAAAAAATAATTTTCATAAAATCGCACTTTTTTTTTCACCGGAAAATTACTTCAATTGGATTATTTTCAACCGCGACTTTCAGGGCACCAAAATTCAAATTTTAAAAACAAATTTGAACCATATTCGAAAATACTAAAATTAGCAATCATTAAAAAAAAAGTAAGACAGTCTTTTCCGATTTCGTTTTACTTTATTTAGAAAAACTATATTAAAAAATGTTGGAGTTCATGTGAATAAAATCTATTTCACTTCAAGCATGAAAAAATGAATAAAAATTGTCTCATAATTAGTTTAAAAAAATCGCGATGTCTGTGATTAAACTGAAATTTCTTTAATTAATAATGAAAAAAAAAGGATTTTTTTTCAAATCTTACAAATATTGTCATGTAAACTTATTTTCGTATCCTTTCAAGTTTTCAAGATTGATAACAACGAGACACCCAGTATATCGAGAGTTATCGAAACAGATAAGAATTAGAAACAAGAAAGCGCGGGAATTTGTAACCCGGTTATATGATTTTAATTACAGGAGGACTTTTCGAGAAAGATTCACTCCTCGAAAGATCTTTTAAATCTTCGATATCATCGATGAACGTTGAAAGACACAAGGATAATAAATTGCCAGACCAGTTTATTCAGCCGCAATTTGTCGAGACTGTCACTAATGACTCCTACTCCACATACCAGACTGGTAAGAAGTGAAATCGCCGCAAAAACTCACGACTAACACAACCGGCTCAATGGTCTAGGGGTATGATTCTCGCTTTGGGTGCGAGAGGTCCCGGGTTCAAATCCCGGTTGAGCCCAATTTTTTTTTGTTTTTTTTTTCGACTTTACTTGAGGAAAGATGAAATTAGTCATCATTCCAATGACACAATAACTTTTTTTTTGGTTCAATCAATTTAAATTGATTGAATAAATTGTAAATCAATTTTTTTTTCAAATTAGATTCTAAATTCATATTTTCATTTCGGATTGATTTATCAAATTGTGAATTATTTACAATATTCCCATTCCGAATTGATTACTCGGATTGTAAATTTGATATTTTCAATGAAAGTTAACGAATTAAATTGTAAATTGATATTTCCATTTCGAATTGATCTATTTGATTGTAAATTGATATTTTGATCTCAAATTGATAAATTGAATTGTAACTTGATTATTGAAATCGCAGATAATTATTTCTGATCCAAATTTATTGAGTCCATTTCCATTTCGAATTGATTAATTTAATTGTGAACAAACGGTGAACAATTATTTCTAATTCAAATTGATTGGATAAAGTGTGAAATAATATTTTCATTCCAAATTAATTGATGTTTTTTTTTCTTTTTCATTTTTTTCTTTTTTTATTTTAATCAATTCAATTTCTCATAATTAGGATTTTGCATCGAATTTTTGGATTCTTCAATTTTTCTACGCGTTAAAATGTACCGTAGATCGAAATAGTAATATCGTGATTTTATCTTATTCCGTTGAGAATAATAATTACACAAGTGACAGGCGATTGAATTTTACAGTGTTTGCTATATATATAGATATACCTAATAGCACGGGTGACGTCACAACGTATGAATTTTGAAATCGTTGTATTTCCTTGAATTTTACTTCAATTGAAAAAAGAAAAAATACGTCCTAATTATTTTTTTGCGAACGACTAGTCCATGAAATGGAAAAAATATATTTAAAAAGTAAATCCCAATTCAATCCATTCAAATAATTTTTTTTTTTTTTTTGTATCTCGATAATCCTGGATAATTAAGTTAACTTCAATGTAAAAATGTCTGATTTTCAGTAAAAAAAATTCCAATTCGCCATTTTTTTTTAGAAAATCGATTGGAAAATGGAAAATCCGGAAATTATTATTATTATACGTTATATGTATTGTATATGACATTATAATTTCGAGTCCGATTTTCTTGGAAAGTTAATGTGATAGAATATCTATGTTTGCGGTTCCAGAATAAGCATAAAAATGTCCTATATGCATTCGAATTCCGGAATTCCAATTCTTTTCCGAACTACAAGCCGCCAAAGCTGACCGAAAGCCCTGACAATTTGTAAAATTAATCATGTGTATTGTGTTCCGTTATCACATAATATTGTACTACGATTAAAGTCTGCGGCCTTGGCGATGCCGGAATCGCGGCTCTCTTCGGACCGCAAAGTGATGTGAGTTCAAGACTGGTCCAGAGCATGTGTGACACTATGGAGATTCCCCACGTGGCTGCTAGATGGGATTCTGAACAGATGCGAGGAAATGGGCTCGTCAACTTGTATCCTTACTCGCACACTCTGTCCACGGTATGCTATCAGATTTTTCCAACCTCAGCGATGCCCATTGATTTATTGGGCTCGGTGTGTTCATCGCTTGTTACGATGTACAGCGAATTCCTCCGTTATACCCGCTGACCGAGTTTCGAACGAGAAGCTCAAACTCCGAATGCAGATGCTTGAATTGTTTGTGCAAACCGATTTACGACGTTGCAGTAAAACGGCTGTAACAGCGTCGTCAAATTCCCAGCTTTCCGTTCCTCAAGAACTTGACATCCGAATATAGTTGCGATTCATTGTCTGATGATAGATTTTCCAAAATGTTGATCAGGTGTACTTGGAACTGGCGAAGCACTACAAGTGGAAGACATTCACGATAATCTACGAGAGCACGGAGAGCTTGGTCCGGATGAACCAGCTTTTGAAGAGATGGAATCCCAGCGGGCACACAGTTACCATCAGGCAATTGCCCGAAGGACCTGATTACAGGTAAGATCAAACGACTCGCGATTTCATCGAGTTAACACACTCGTCTTGAAGCATGACTTTCGGTTCTCCAGAGGTATTTTCAGAGATGTCAAGGCTGCCGGAGACCTGCAGATAGTTTTGGACTGTTCGATCGACATTCTACCCGAAGTACTCAAACAGGCGCAACAAGTTGGCACCATGACGGAGAAGCACAGTTACCTCATCGCTTCGTTGGTAAATCGCTCTAACACTTCACCTCATGTTCGACATTACGTATTAATCCGATACACTATCCATTCCATCAGGACTTGCTGACTATCGATTTGGAGCCGTACCAGTACGGAGGAACAAACTTCACAGGCTTGCGTATGGTAGACCCCGAAGACCCCGTGGTCATTGACATATTCGAGAAGGAAAAGTACAACTGGGATTTGGAAAATCTAACCCAGCTCACGCTTGAGGCAGCTCTAGTCTACGACAGTGTTCAATTATTCGGCAGAGCTTTGAAGCAGCTGGACGAGGCAATCGTAGCCAACATCAAAACAGCGCTATGCGAGAAAAGTGATAGCTGGGATCACGGGTCAAGTCTGTTGAACTTCATGAGAATGGTAGATGAATCCACCATCAATCACCACTCTAACAGACTGATAAGACCGCGTTCGTAACCGATTCGTGCAATTCAATCAATTTCTGACCGCGAGTTACGAACGGATCGATGATTCGATTATCCAACCGACGATTTTTTCCGCTTCTCTTTCGTCTCGAACCGCCCACATAAATTGGGACAAAATATTGTTTGGGATGAGAATATTGAAACAAATGAGACGAAGAATCGTAGGTAAATGGAGGAATTATTTTCAGACCGAATTCAGAGGACTGACGGGGCTGATTAAATTCGACCCTGCCGGCTACCGGAGTAACTTCAAACTGGATATTATTGGTCTGAATTGGCGTGGCGTAAAAAAAATCGGAGTGTGGAATAGCTCCACCGGGATCGAGTTCATCCCAAATCTAGTTTCTCACGGAGACACGGTCGAGCAAAGCCTTCGCAACAAAACCTTCATCGTCCTTATCGCTATCGTGAGTGCTTCACGATTTTCGAATATCTCTGATTGAAAGGAAGACTGATTCCTCTGGTGGTTTGTTCTAGTCACCTCCGTACGGAATGCTCAAAGAATCGGCGAAAATGGAAACTGGGAACGACAGATACGAGGGCTTCGGTATCGACATCATCCACGAACTGTCAAAACTGCTGGGTTTCAATTACACCTTCGAGGAGTCGGGTTCAGCCTACGGAACGAAAGACCCGAAAACCGGAAAGTGGAACGGAATGATAGGGAAAATTATGGCAGGCGTCAGTTCAGAAAACAATCTATGACTAAATCTGCTCGAAACAACAGGTAGAGAAGGGATCAGCTTCATATTTTTCAATTATTGCAGGAAGCTGATCTCGCCATCACTGATCTGACCATAACTGCCGATAGACAGGAAGCAGTGGACTTTACGATGCCCTTCATGAACTTGGGTAAAATAATCTGCTTCCTCTTCCCCATTAGCCCAAACCTGTGCAATGACGTGGTTCTTTTTTCAGGCATCAGCATTCTCTTCACAAAACCGGAGCCGGCGGGATCCAGTCTCTTCGCTTTCATGTTGCCATTTTCCCCGGAAGTATGGACGTATCTGATGGGAGCCTTCATCACTTGTTCGTTGGTCCTGTTTCTGTTGGGACGTATCTGTCCAGCCGAATGGAACAACCCATACCCTTGCATAGAGGAGCCTGAAGAACTTGAGAATCAGTTGAATCTGAAGAATGCATTTTGGTTCGCTTTGGGAGCCATCATGCAGCAGGGATCTGAGATTGCTCCGATGTAAGTAGCGCGTTGCGTAGAAAATAAGATCCTTCCAGTTTAACAGAAGCCTTTTAAATTTTCAGAGGTTTGTCGACACGCATGATGGCAGGTTTTTGGTGGTTCTTTGTGCTCATCATGACGTCGTCTTACACCGCGAATTTGGCAGCGTTCTTGGTTATCGAATCTGACAATCCGCTGATAAAAACCGCCGCGGATCTACTCGACAATAAACACGGCATCAAATATGGAGCCAAAAAAAGTGGCTCGACTATCGATTTCTTCAAAGTGAGTTTTTATTCACCGACAAAAGTGATATTTTTCTGTCTTCTTTCGTTCTGTAACTTTTTAACGGTTCCATCAGGCACAAACCGACGGAGTCTACTCGAAACTGTACAAATACATGCAGGAGCATCCCGAAGTTCTGACGGAATCAAACAACGAGGGTGTCGACAAGGTTGTCGCTGGATATTACGCTTACTTCATGGAATCAACATCGATCGCTTACGAGGCTGAGAGAAAGTGTTCGCTCCAACAGGTTGGATCACGTTTGGATTTCAAGGGATACGGTATCGCAATGAAGAAACGTGAGTCATTGTTCTTTCTTCCACAATGATCAAGTTAGACGGCTGTAGTTATATTCCCTTCAAAAATGGCTTCAAAAGTAATTTATGAACGGCCCCCTTCAGATTTTTGACTATTGAAATCCGACATGAGAGGTGGCTGAGCAATTAAACAAGTTGATAATCATCATCAAGCGATTAGAGGTTTTCGAAAAGACATTATGTCACAGATGTCGGATACCAATCCATTCCTTCTTGTGATAATTTCGTTGCAGAATCTCCGTATCACAATTCCCTGAGTACGGCGGTATTGACGCTCCAGGAAACCGGAGTCATCAGGGAACTTGAGCTCAAATGGTGGACGCAGAAACGAGGCGGTGGTAACTGTGGCGTAAGCATATTATTATAGTTCCAATTTTTTTTTTAATCCTTCGTTTTGTCAATTGTTCGTGATTCGGTTGGCGAACCGATGACGTCGGTCTCATCAATGCTCCAGTGAATATTCACATCCGATGATCAATCGTGTCGCGTAATCTTCATCCTCGTGGCCTTGAAAAGCCTGTTGGCATCGGCGGATACGCCTACGCGGGTATCGTGATATTAGCAAAAAGCTCGTTGCGTGCGGGGTGTCTGGCCTGTTGATAAAAGACCGTCGGCTCGTGCGTGACGGGCGACTATTTTACCGATCCTGGTCTATGCGGCTTGTTAGGTACGTATTTTTTTTCCCCCCGTTTTATCGAACAAGAAACAAAATAATAGGCTGAAAACAAACCGTCAACTTCAAAAGACGCCGCTGTACGTCTTCGACGACCTCGAAGCCGTCCGTATACTCGTGTTACAGTTTATGCTTCGACGTTACCATTGATCATTCGCTGTGAGGTTGGACGACAAAGTTCAGCATTCAAATTTTAATGTTCGAATAACTTCCTGCTAATTTTGATAGTTTTTCATGAAATTTTGCGACCACGTTCAGTTTACTGTACCAAAAAAGATCGTTTGGCAGCTTCTTTTTTCATCTTATACTGTTTGTCGAATGTAAACATTTTGATGTACACTATATTTCCAAAAACTCAGAATGGCATGAAGAAGAGGATCATCAGCTGGTGGAATACTGAGGTTTTTGCAAGGTTTGAGGTTTTAAATCCAACTCCAATTCAACTTCAATCCAAATTCGATTCAACTTCAATTCAACTTCAATCCAATTTCAATTCAATTTCAATTCGACTTCAATTCAATTTGATTCAACCTAGGTGATTCAATTTAATTCTATCAATTCAGATAATTTTCACTTATTCGGGTGAATTGTGAATTAATTCATGGACTATTGACACGTCAATTCAACTAGTTATTTCCCCCTCGATAACTGGGCCATTCACCACGAACGTGTTCAAAATCCGCACAATAATTTCCATTAAAAAAAAAAAATGGTAATAATTTCGTGTCTGTTCTCGGTATATTTTCCAGGAGAAGAAAGCAACCTCGGACGCCGAATCACTTGGGACAGGTAGCGTGGGTGGTATATTCGTTGTACTTGGAGCTGGTACAGCGATAGCCTGCCTTGTAGCAGTTTGGGAACTTGTTTGGGACGTCGGATGCACTTCGATAAAGGATGGGGTAAGTGTATCATAAAAATTCTAATATCTTTCGACAATGTTTCGAGAAACGTTCACACACGCATGTCTTCGACATTTTTCAGGTATCGTTCAAAAACGAGATGAAGGAGGAAATAAAGTTCGTCGTTAAGTGCAGCGCCAGGGCGAAACCGGTCAGACGAAGAAAGGCGAGTTACGTTTCCAACGAAAGCACCGAGGATGTCAGCCTCAGGGGTAACTCTCCACCTTATGGATTGGTCATGCCCACTGTAATCACGACAAGTGCCGACGAAGAGTGATTATTATTGACCCGAAATGATTCATGATTCACAATCACTGCATTTAGGATCTCCAATGTGATACGACCTCTGCTTTAACGCGACGTAAATTCTTGAAAGCTGATCGACTAATTATTATATTTTTATTTTCATTGAAGTACTCATCTACCCTCCTCTCATGAACGAGTAATAAAATAGTGAGCATGCGTAACCGTAATTGTGTGCAAAATTCTTGACCTATACACCGGCTCGAGAGATCCTCTGAAAAGATCATAAAATGAGTTTTAATAACGTCGAAAGGTAAGTTTTTAATAAGGAGTATAATAAATAATGGGAGATGCTCGTAAACCGCAGGTCTTACCTCGGACGTTAATAATGTACTAAAACCGGAATCACTCACTCGTAAATACGTTCGATGTTCGCAAACGGGACCAAAACCTCGCGGTATACATAAGTCGTGACTTTTATTCGATACCGAAGATATCCTTGCATATCCTTCGTATGTACGCTACTTTGATCGTAAACTCGTAATAAGTACCAGGGTACAACCTGCTATGGCTTTCAGCGATAGAATGACTAGAAAATTCCGCTCGCAAGACTCACAGAGGAAAGATATATTCAGGAAAATCTATCCCACATCATCCACACCGGCCAGGGAACTCTGTAGTTCAAGGTAATAACGCGGATGATCTTAACCCCCCGGTAATCAGGATCATGGCGTGTCATCACTTTTGATCTTCGTCGTTCTTCGACATTGATTTATTGTTCATGAAAGTTCGAAACAAAGTCTTCGATTTCAAGATGGTAGATATTAGTCTCATCGTCAGTGTGTCTACAGCAATGAGGTCGAAGAAACGTCGAGAGGCGCGATCTGGTGGTAGTTTAAAGAAGCTACTTCTGCAGTATCGCCTATATTTATCAATTCCACGGTGCTGACGAAGCTGACCGAGAGAGGCTAATGGATGAATGCAATACCTACTAGATGTTTGGAAGAATATGATGACTCACCGGAATTAAGGAGCTCCTGAGGGGTTTTGTACGTGGCTCAATTCTCGCAACTTTCTTTGTAGTCATTCTTAGAATGAAAATAACACAAAGCCTCCAGGGCTGCAGTGTGCGAAACGATTTAGAATCTCATTTTCCGCTAAAAGATTTTTTCACGCCGTCGCGCTTCTGGGATACACAATTCTTATTTTTCTACCACACATGGATTAAAAAGTCGTGTTTTTTGCCCTCCTTCACGGGATGGAAGTCACAGTTTTTTGACCGGGGCAATAAACCGGGACAAAAAACTCTCGTAACCATAGTAACGATGAAATAAACTAAGAAAGTGCTGCCCCCAGTGGAGAACACCGTTCTCGTGGTTCCAACCTCACTTTATCTCGTTTTTAATGCATATGTGGTAGAAAATAACATATGTGCCTTGGGAAGGAAGCAGGCGTTTTGTCTCGCGCATTTTGCAGAACTCGTCTTCACTCTCGCATTGCAACTCGTTCTGCAAAATCGGCGCTCGACAAAAAACGCCTGCTTCCTCCCGGTGGTACATAATATACTATTTTTCCTCAAGCTCTTACCCTTATATACCATCGATATTGTAAGAAGGACTGATCGAGAAACATTGGAATCTTGTCTCAACTCTTAAAGACGTCTTTGGGTATCTTATAGACGTCTTTAGGAGCTGAGACAAGATCTAGACGTCAAAAAGTGGGACACTTGACGTCCATACGACGACTTTTAGACAACTTCGAGTTCTGTGTTGTCTACCAAGAAATCAATATAAAAATCTATGCTTCTTGATAGTACATACAAATGTTCAAGATTATTTTTTGATTGATAGAAACAACTTTCACTTCATTGGCAATAATTCATCGAATAATGAACACCAGTTGCATCTGTACGTCACGTGAGAGTCGAAGACACGTGGTAACATCGCCATAACCTAAAAAGCGCAGGCGTCGCCATGACACATAGCGCATGAATTACAGGTTAGCCAACTGTGATCCAAAGAAAAACGCTGTTGCCACCACTTCCTGATCAATTTCGAAGCTTGTGTTAACATCAAAAGTGATTTTTGGACCTAAAATACAACACATGGTATATCAAAAGTCAAAATAAGACGGAGAATTTTGCTTTTGCATAAATACTTTATTTGCCTCCTAATCCACAGTTTCGTTCTTTCTTATTCAATTTTACTGCACGGGTAAGCATGACTCAGCCCCCCTTTCTCTGCTTTTCAACACTTAATGCATCGGTAATTGTCGTTGACCTTGGCCAAGTCATTCCAAGGTCGAACTTGCGAGGTTAAAGGTGCCGATGCTGTTTGGGGCAGGGCAGGTATGCAGGTTGTTTAAGACCCTCGAGAAGAGGGCAATGAGGTTTTCAGCACGTACTAGCACTGCTCCAACATACGATCATTTATTAAGCGATTTCGCAAGGCACTTTGATAGATGAAGCAATTTAAGCTGTGAGATTGGCGTGAAATTTTGTTCGGCCGGAAGACTTAAGACACCAGCGCCGTTCCGTGTTTAACGTAGGAACGACGGCGACGGCGACGGCGACGCGGACGCGACGAGACGCCGCGTCTGGTTGAATCTCTACGAGAGTACTTAGCGTCGCGCCGATGCCGGTTAAAGGTGCTTATTAAATTGCGGTAAACTTGAGGGACTTGAAGGACTTCTTATTTTAAATTACTTTGAAAACATTGCCGCCATACGGGCGGTTAGTGTACATCCAGTACCTACTTCGGCATTCATTTTTCATATAATGCCTCAGTATTTCTGCAAGAAAGGAAACAAAACCGCGAGTATATACAATAATAATAGTAGCCGTAATTCTGTTCGCAGTGGGTATAACCGTTGCTTATTATTTGATATACAAAAAACAGAAAAACAATTAGAGAGATAAAAAAAATATTGAAGAAAACGAGAGGAAGATCATATTACAGCTGTAAAAATTTATAACAGATAATGTTCCTTGCGTGCGGCGTCTTAACGTGCAGAAAATAAGATTCAGAATGTTTGCTTCGCCGGAGAAGAGTCTTAACTGAACAAACAAGTTTAATACTCCTGCACGTGCGATCGAGTTAATTCTGATTGGATAAATTAAATCCTGGAATATTTAACCGTCTCTTTTCGATCTTAATTACTGTATCATAGAAAAATTTCAAAAAAAAAAAAACGACAGAATTTTTCTTCCTAAATTTCTTGCATCAACCTTGGAATTGAAAAAATGTCAAGTCACTCTAGATGAGCTTTGATACAGTTGAAAAGAAAAAAAAAGGTTTGGTTTGGTTTAGATAAAATATATGACTTTCATGTCAAAAATAGTACGACTCGTGCACACAGATACGAGTGAGTTTAGTTCTTTGACCAAGAGCTAATAAATCACTTGCCTTTCGCTTACCGCTTCCTGACCTTTGACCTGGACTCGTATATATAAGTTATTTCCCTTAGGAGAATACAAATACATAGACACCACACATGTGTATTTTACCGCGTTCATTCGCGTGCCCGTCTAACGGTGTTACAACTCTCTGTCGCGAGCTACCAGAATTGCGAAAAAAAACAACAGAGAAGCGTTATAAAGATTAAAAAAAAAAAACACGATTCTTTTTTTACAACAGAGATTACGTAAGGAAGTACCGGTTAATGACATACATAATCATAATCGACCCAATGACGAACAGACCAACTGTACCTACGCAAAATAAAGATTAACTGTACGAAACACAATTTTTTTTAATTTGAATTTGTAAGAAAAAAATTCAACAGGATTTAAGAAAGAATTTGAACAAAAATTTGAAAAGGAATTACAAAGAAAAAAAAATGTGAACAAGAATGAGCAGACGAACAAAAAAAAAAAAAAACGAACGAAAGTATATAAAATAATTTAAAAATAAAATTGAGAATGAGAATATCAACAAGAATTTTAGAAAAAAAGACATTTGGACCAGAATTTGAAAAAGAGTTTGAACAACATTTTTAGCAAGTATTTTGGAAATAATTTTCAATTGCACACATCATCTTCATTAATTGTAATTTGTGAAAAATTAAGCCACAAATTATTAGTCAGCAGTGAAAAGCTTGGAGATTTGAATTTCCAGAAAATCCTGATTATCTCCATGATTAAGATTCACTTCACATTAGGATTCATCGAAGAATATTCTGCATTCATTCTCACAGACTTTCTTAAAATCAAATTGCAGAAATTTTATTTGGTTTCATTCTCTCAGACTGTCTCATACTAGTTTTTTCATGATCTTCAATAAAATCATCATAAAATCTTGGCATGCTTTCCTGATAGAAAAGTTTCTCACTTCTCCCACCACTAATCCTAAGCTGGCTATCATTCTTGCCAAAGTATATTTTCTTCCTCGGGACATTCGAGACTTATTATGATGGGCCTTCGAGTTCTGATCTAATAAAAGTTGAACCAACTCGTTATAAGTATTGTCGGTCTCTTTCTCTTGAGGGGGCCAAATAGTGAAAAATTGACACACGTTCCAGATTTCCAAGACCTTGCACAGACACACACGACGCAATAACGCTTCTCTGACTTGAATGAAAGAACATGTAAAATAGAGAAATGATGCAAAAAAAAATGATCACCTAGCGCAATAAATCAATCACGATATCAATCATCGCGCATTCAAATATGCCGTCACATCCAGTCACTGCCCAATCAACTGAGAAGAATATTGAATCGAATTGAGTGTGTCGAAAACAAAATTCACACGAATTGAATAGAATTGTGTGTCAATCAAATTGAAAGGACTTGTGCGCAAGATCTTTGGAAAGACTTGGGGTTAGATCGAATTGAAAAAATTTGTGAGCCGATTCTTCAGAATTCTGAAGGATGATATCGAATTGAATAACTGACTTGTGGGCCAGTTCTTTAGAATTTCTCAGAATAAGATCGATTTGAAAAAGACTTTTGGGCCACTTCTTGGAAAAAATTCAGATTAGATGGAATTGAAAAGACTCGTGGGCCAATGATTTAGAATTCCTTAGAATAAGATCGACTTGAAAAGACTTGTGGGCCAATAATTTAAAATTTCTTGGAATGAGATCGACTTGAAAAGACTTGTGGACTGATTCTTTAAAATTCTTTGGAATGAGATCGAACTCAAAAGACTTGTGGGTCGATTCTTCAGAATTCTTTGGAATGAGATCGAATTGAAAAGACTTGTGGGCCAATAATTTAAAATTCCTTAGAATAAGATCGACTTGAAAAGACTTGTGGACTGATTCTTTAAAATTCTTTGGAATGAGATCGAACTCAAAAGACTTGTGGGTCGATTCTTCAGAATTCTTTGGAATGAGATCGAATTGAAAAGACTTGTAAATAAATAATTTAAAATTCCTTAGAATAAGATCGACTTGAAAAGACTTGTGGACTGATTCTTTAAAATTCTTTGGAATGAGATCGAACTCAAAAGACTTGTGGGTCGATTCTTCAGAATTCTTTGGAATGAGATCGAATTGAAAAGACTTGTGGGCCAATAATTTAAAATTCCTTAGAATAAGATCGACTTGAAAAGACTTGTGGACTGATTCTTTAAAATTCTTTGGAATGAGATCGAACTCAAAAGACTTGTGGGTCGATTCTTCAGAATTCTTTGGAATGAGATCGAATTGAAAAGACTTGTGGGCCAATAATTAAAAATGTCTACGAATGAGATCGACTTGGAAAGACTTGTGGGCCAATAATTTAAAATTTCTTGGAATGAGATCGACTTGAAAAGACTTGTGGACTGATTCTTTAAAATTCTTTGGAATGAGATCGAACTCAAAAGACTTGTGGGTCGATTCTTCAGAATTCTTTGGAATGAGATCGAATTGAAAAGACTTGTGGGCCAATAATTTAAAATTCCTTAGAATAAGATCGACTTGAAAAGACTTGTGGACTGATTCTTTAAAATTCTTTGGAATGAGATCGAACTCAAAAGACTTGTGGGTCGATTCTTCAGAATTCTTTGGAATGAGATCGAATTGAAAAGACTTGTGGGCCAATAATTAAAAATGTCTACGAATGAGATCGACTTGGAAAGACTTGTGGACTGATTCTTTAAAATTCTTTGGAATGAGATCGAACTCAAAAGACTTGTGGGTCGATTCTTCAGAATTCTTTGGAATGAGATCGAATTGAAAAGACTTGTGGGCCAATAATTTAAAATTCCTTAGAATAAGATCGACTTGAAAAGACTTGTGGACTGATTCTTTAAAATTCTTTGGAATGAGATCGAACTCAAAAGACTTGTGGGTCGATTCTTCAGAATTCTTTGGAATGAGATCGAATTGAAAAGACTTGTGGGCCAATAATTAAAAATGTCTACGAATGAGATCGACTTGGAAAGACTTGTGGGCCAATCCTTTAGAATTCCTTAGATGGAGACTGAATGAAAAATACTTGTGGGGCAATTCTTTAGAGTTCTAATAATTAAAAATTCTTCAGAATTCTAATGCTTGTCAATTTAATTGAATTCGAGGCAATTCCTTATTCAAGGTACTCAATTCTACTCAGTGTACTGGTTGGTACCGGGATCTGATTGAATCACAGATTAATCTCTGCAGGTGTAATTTTCAACTGACGTCGTACCTCGACTTGAAAGAAAAGGAATCAAATGGTGTTCCGTGATTATCGCTACGGATGATCGCCTCTTCCTGATCAGAAACGTAACCCGTGTGACTCGAAAACGATAATTCAATCGATTCAGCAATTTTTTAAAATCTTATTCCGCCATACCAGATCATTTATGGGCTTCATTACACACATGGAGAAGTCCGCGGCGGCCGGTAGATAAATGATCTGAAAATGTGTTGATAATTTAACTCTCTGAAGGAATTAATACCGCTTCCAGAGGTAGTTTTAATGGCTTTTCGCATCTCTACTTTACGTCTTCGTAACAGAGCTAAATCAACTTTCCTAAGTGCTGGGATAATTCCTTGTGCACTCGGGGTTTTAGATTGTGCGGATTCTTATCATACCCAATGAATGTATATTTTCTGACGCTACATGGGGACGTTGATCTAGGAGGTCAAAATTATCCTTTGAACCGAATCGTTGGATCCACTGATAAAGTGCAGCGATTAATTATCTGATGCAAGGATCAGGAACACTTAGCAAGAATGCGTGATATATTGCTCCATTTTCCGCAATTTTCATCATTTTTATCCTCTGATTTGAAAGATTTATGGATTTTTAAAAAGGTTTTTTTAACTTCCCGTTTCTCTGTTTTTGAAGAAATTTGCTATCCCATAGTTTTTTAGGACGCTGATCATGAATCTGAAGGCAGATTCGCGGAATTTCAAATGGCGGAATAAAAAAATTCGAAATCTTCTGAAAATTGGTACTCGCAGGTTTTTTGATTCAATGGATGTTGAAAATTGATTTCGAACCCGAGGGTATGAATTGAGCTCGAAGGGTCTTCGGAATGACATCGAATGGCTGCGTAGACGGTCGCAATCCATTTTGTTCAAAACGTTTGTAAGATATTTCTGAGAAATTTCAGCCTCTACTTTTATCCTTCTAGATCTGTTCTTCTGATGAGTATTCGAGCGTGCCGGTATTATATACACTGCGAGAAATAAAACTTAATTATACCGTCCACAAAGCTGCAGGGGCAGTACTATAAATTGAACCAAAAGAAATATACAGGGATCCGCGTCTTGCGCGTAATAAATTTAACCCAGAAGCAATGGTTCATTTCATATCTGATTTTCAGTCTAAAAAGTCTCGAGCTCTGAGCTCTTGAGAACTGGACTGGAACTCTGTGGCTCCCATCCGCCATGCTGGAATGTGCGAATATTTCATTCCACCGGTCGCATACACCTTTTTTGGACCTTCTTTCATTTGTCGAGATTCCTTTTATGCTCGGGAATCACGGTAATCGAGTATCTATAAATTTGAAGTACTTTTCAATCCCTGATGAACAACAGCTTCGATTTATTTACCCCGGTTTATACTCTCAGCTCTTTCACTCAAACGAGGTTCATAATTCATTATTCAATGTTCGATCATCGCATACACTGTTTCCAGTGTATGAACTTATTTGAATTACCTCTGGTCTGCCTGAAATCTCGAGCTCACTGAGGCTAATAAATACGAACCCGACGGACCCCATCCTCTTCCTTCTCGGTATCCTTCGAGTGGAAACGGCTGGGAACCTTCTGTCCGAAGATAAAGTCGCGTTAATTTACTGGCTTACGGTTTGCAACCAGCATCTGATGCCCCTGTCTTAGAACAAGATACAGATTAATCGATTCCCGCTATTCAATAATTAATGAGGAATGTTTTACACGTATATAATCACATTTTTTGGGGGATGAACGCCTGACTGGAATTAGGCGATTCCTAAGCCACTCATTTTCGGGTTCTTAAAGAGTGAGAATAAGACCGCGAGGAACATCATTTTTTCGGCTCATCAATTTAATTCACCGTAATTTTATTTTTCGATTCGGCCCGAGTCTCTTGATTTAGAAACATGTCTTTGTTAGCAATTTTGGTTGCGTAGTACGTCCCCCCGTAATAAGCTAGCCTCTCAATAAGCCCGACATCCGGTAATAACAACGCCCGAAAATAAGTTTTATGTTCCTAAATTTTTCTCAATCACGATCGCAGCTGTAGCAGCAATTCGATTGTTGCCCAAAGAAGGCGTTCGCAGGCCCTCGCTCTCGTGATTCGTGACCCGTTAAACGATTTGAGGAATCGTGTTCGGCGTAATGATCCTCTAATCGCGGCCACTTTTATATCCTATCGATATCACGTCCGTCTATGGACCTCACGGGTTTCCTGGTCTAGCGCGAAGCGGGTTCTTCTGATTGCACGTTTCTTTTCTTTTTTTTTTTTTGCACATATCACAAGTGGCAGGTTGTCTGTGATTCGGTGGAATAACACGCAATTGTTTTTTGTATCATCAACGTTGGAGGGTCAGAGTTCGCGGATACGACGGAATCCTTGAGTCAATTCCCACAGGATTGAGATTAACGGCCCAAATAATGAACGTGTCCCAGTCAATGAACAATCCGACATTTTCTGATACAGGATTGATCGATATATGGTTGGTTCAGGTTTCGACCTTCTCTTAAAAATATCCTCAGTTTCGAATTTGATTGGTTGGATCCTTATTATAAATCTTATTATGAAGCAAAAGAATAATTTTTTGCACGAATTCATTGGTTTCTCGGAGCTCCCATCCCCCCCAAAGTTTGTTTCAGAGTTTGAAATTCTTCGGAATATAGATAATACGTATCCTGCATGCTCTTTCAGAATTAAGTTCAACTCGTGAATATGAAGTTTGAAATTAGTGCAGTGTGGACGAACTTTGGGAGTCTAGTGTCCCTCGTAATTAGCGTCTACCTGGTTGTATAAAGCTCGCGCGGATTCCACCTCGCCGAGTTGTAACATCCGCTCACGTTAATTGCTACAGAGTGGAAGTGACAGCCTCCTCGACTACCTCCGGCGACGTTCACTTGACGCTGATTTTTTTAATCCTACTCTCTAAATTTGAATCAGTGAATAGTCACCGATCATCAGCGAATAGTCACTGATGCCTCCAGTTACAAGTATACCACTGGAAATCAGTGAAAAGTCACTAATTTATCCAGTGAATTTGAATCACTGATTCAAATAGTGAAATTTTCACTGATTGAATCAGCGAAAATTATTGGTTCTTATATATATTTGATCCGGTTGAAGATATTCTCGAAACTGAAAGACAATATGGTATATTCGACACATTTTTGTTTCGCGAGTCTTTATTGCAAGTAAAGAAAAAACAGACTCCTAACGCAGATGAAACTTCTCCGTTTCCCATCTCGTCGGAGCGAGCCAAGACTGGACGCAGTGAGAAAACCTAACCTACCAAAAGTATAAGGAATTCAATGTAAGACAGTGAACAGCAATATTCACACAATTCATTGATTATTTGCAACTAACAAGCCAAATTGTGAAGAATTTTATAAATCCGCATGTGTACTTACGTTATGATTTTTACTGAACAGTTCACGCGGTTGAACCGACGCCCAAATCAGCACGCAACATATGAACGCGAACGATTTGGCGGTTAGTAGGCAGCTCCATGGCGGTTAGGAACTCGGCGTACGCGGCGCCCCTAGCGTTCGGCACAAAAGTCACTGACGAAACAGTGAAGTTATGCACTGGTTTAGCAGTGGTAAAATCACTGCTGAAATGGACTTTACTGATACTCCAGTGAAAAAGGGTTCAAGTCACTGTTTCTGCAGTGAAATACCAAGTCACTGATTCAATTAGTGAAATTTTCACTGAAGATACTATCCTAGGCTTCTTCTTTTCTTCCCTGCATACGCGATCACAGATCCGGAAAATCTGATCATTTAACAAAAATAAGTTCAATAATCATTAATTTTATTCAATTGTTCATTCTCTTTCTCTCTTATCCCAACAAAACAATCTCACGATCCGTGTTATAGAAGGCAGTGTGATGGATAGACCGGACAGGCCGACCCCTTACGTACCGTTTCCACTTTCCGAACACCGCGATGCAGACCGCGCAGTCTCCATCTGCCATCTTCGATCTTCGATGATGTACGCGTAACATGTACATGTACGCCCAGCAATCTGCCTTTCTAGAAGGAACTTTTAACCCCGACGTGTTCGATCACGATCCCGAGGTAATAATATTTTGTAATAATAATCGACAAGAACTGAGAAGAGGGGGGGAGTACGTGTAATCTGGAGAAGAGAGTATAAAAGAAGAAGTAAAAAAAAAGTATATAAAAAAAATGAACGATGAAACGAAACGGAAGGAATTATATGTTTGTGTATTTTTTATTGTTGAGTCATCGACCAGAGACGGGGCAGCGTTGGACACGTTATAAAGCATCCTGTGTCGGTACTTGTGGCTTGAATAAATTACGATCGATTGGTTCAGATCTATGATCGATGACCGATGAACGTGTAACGTGTTTCTTGTACAGAAGATATAATCATGTAGTCGACAAATTCTCGATCTCATTCGAAGAATAATTTTTTTTTCTTTTTATACTTGTGAAGAGGTTTAAAAAAGGGAAAATTTTGTCATAATGTTATAGTAATTCTTGCTTCACATAATTTCTCCGAGAGCTAAATTGTTCTAGAATTAACAATTGCGCGTATAAATTCTGGATTTATGCTGGTATCATGTGGCAGCGACTTTTGTAAAAAAAAAAGTAAGAGCACTTTAGAAGATGGGAAACTTGTTTTACCGAGTGCAAAAATGATAACCGCAGGTACACATACAAAACTGTTTAATATCTCACGAAGCTTTCGCCGGCGATATTCGAATTCCCTGGTAGAATTATAGATCATATTGTTGTACCACATGATATGTATGCATATCACATCATGAATTCTTACAACCAACCATCATTTTTTTTTTACCGCTGGCTTTATCATTTTCGCACCGAGTTTAACCTCCCTCTTTCATATTTGAGGGATTAGAGGTTAAACTGTGCGGAAACAAAAAAAAAAACACTGACAAAGAGTTATGGTGATTAAAAGTAACTCGAAAACGCGAAGACCGTTAAAAAAAGAAGATAATTGAAAGTTGAACCAAGAACCAAGTTGAAAAAAGAACCAATTTTAGCTTCAAAGTAATTATTGATTATATTGAATGAATATTCAATCAAAAATAGCCTAATTAATGATTCTACTGACTTATTTATACACCATTTCTTCAATTATTCTTCAATCTTGATAATTTTTTACTTTGTATACCCTGTAAATTTTTATTTACCTTCCCCCAAGTCAAGCCAATTCAAAGGCGAGCCTGCGTGTCTCATAGTAAGTTCAGAATTCTGTGCTTCCATGGTGTCACGGATTTCGCGGTTGACAAACGTGATAAATAGCCATGGTCCTAGTTTGATAAAGCTATCAGGATGGAGCCATGCGATTACAGGCATTTCACTTCAGCGAACAATTTACTAAATCAAACAAAAGCGAATCGCCCAGTTAGTGACACTGTCCCAACTTTTCAATACCATCGTATTTAGATTTGATCGAAGAAAGTGAAGAGAAGATAAGAAGAAAAATCATCGAGTTTCAAAGATTTTTTCCTTCAAACACAATTAAGACTTCGGAATAAAAGTTCTTATAGCAACAAATTGTTGCGATTGATACCGAGCTGACAGGTTTCAATTTCTAGTGTAGGTAAGAAAAAAGAGGAGAAAAAAAATTGATTAGACGTTCCGATGATCAAGACTGACGCTCTGCTTATGATCCTCGATCACAACGGGAGATAAACAATTAGGTGGAATTAAACTGGTGTATATTATATTCGCGTTAAGGATAATTTATCCTAGCCTTGAGGGGTATCGCGGTTTATAAGTAGATACGCGAGTATAAAAATCACGAACAATAGTCTCGAGTCTGGTTTGATTAATTTAAATTATACATTCGCGTGCTGAACTAGAATGAGACAAGACTATGAGGATGAGATTGAAAAAAAGCCATTATCGCATTACGCCGTGACGAGAATGAGAGCGATAAACAGCAATTAGTGTCAGAATTTGTGGGTCGTTGTGACGGATTTGGACCCAGAATATATCTCATCGCTCCACCTGGCTCGAGAGGAACGAGCACCTTGAGCGTCAAAGTGGATAAAAAAAAAAAATAATTGAAAAAAAGGGAAGACCGAAAGATAAATGAATAAAAATTATAGACAGTTAATCAACTCGCGTTTCCACGGGCATAAATTCCAAGCGAGGAAAGAAACTAATCATGCAATATGTGGATATTTTTTTTGTCAGGAAACTCAATCGCTTACCTTATTATATACCATTAATTATCGCAGGTAATCACCCAGCGTCCAACGTCATGACGTACAAATTACCGCATGTGGAACTTGACGACTGTACGCGAAGCCGTGGAATTTATACGTTCATTTCCATCAGGAAGAACGTGGTACTTGAGAGACAGTAATTTTTTTTTTTGTCAATGACATAAAAACGTCTATAGATATTCTCAAAATTCTATGAATCTTAGTTAATTCCCGGAATCCCCAAATCTAATCCAAATTTCCCAATAACCCCATAAAATTCCTGGAATCCTCATCAAATTCCTGTAGCATCCTTCGACTTTCAACCGTCGACAACTTAATCGATTTTTATTTTAATTTCTGGAATGTGACGATTCCAAAAAAGTTACTTTCAAATTTCAGTGTCCAAGCTCCATTTTTAGTGTCCAAAAACAGTAGAAATAACCTTTTTTGGATACGACATTATGCATATCCACAAGTAGCTACATACGACCTTCTGCTTCCAATCGACCTGATACTACAGAAGCATTGAATGATTTTAAAAAATGACAGAGTTAAAGCGTTCACCATTTCCAAGTAGACTCTTTTTTGCGATGCTGAACATTTTAGACACTCGAGTGCCTAAAAAGCGTGAATCCTTGAGGTCATCGAACCGGACCCGCAAATAACCGCGAATTTCAGGTTTTACGTGAAACGGTTCGGAATCGGTACCCTTTCAAAACGCTCCTTTTGTCCTTCAATCACTGCGCCAACCCCGTGTGAAATTAGCCGTTATAGAATAATCAGAAGGTGAACCTTTCCGTGAATAGTTTACAGTACGAACCCCGTTTGCGATTACTCTTAACCTTTCATACAACGTTCACGTTTACGGCTAGAAACGGGGATACGCAACCCATTATCTTCCGTTATCCACTTTCCAGTAATATCTCACACATCAGGCGTCCGTAGTTCCTCCTCCTGTCGTGACGGACAAGGAATTCTTTCTTATAACTCATACTCGCATGCTCATACCACATGCTTTTTCCACCTTCTCATAACTGTTACCTGGTCAGAAGATGGCCAGCTCGTAGTAATGGGTATAAAATGATCGAACAGTTTAGAAAAAGCATTCTTCGGCCCTCAGTTAATCATTGGAAGAACGAGGAGTAGGTACCAACACCTGCTGGATATGTGCCACTCCGAAGATCGAAAACTGACGAGCATGACACGAAAGTGGTACCAACTGAACTCTTCAAGGGTCCAAATCAGATGAAAATTGAGCATGCCGCAAGATATGAAGAAGGAGGATGCAGCTTGAATGCAGGAAACAGGATCTGAGAGACAGTAGATAAAACCAGTTTGAGGTAGGTCTGCGAATCGTATCACTGTACCAAAGTCGCGGTGCAGTCGTCACGGTATGTATGTAGTCATCCTCATTCCCGGAGCACGCCTTCTTCATAAACAATCTTATACCGACTGGACCTCGTGTCCCTGTCTCTGTTTGACATCCGGTGTTGATCCATTGAGATTGATCACTGGCATGTTACAACGGTACAAATATCCTCTTATCCACTTCATGGACACCAAATCATGCTCGTTGTATCTTTCGGATCGGCGTCTCCTTGGTGAAGCAGAGGATGAAGAGAAGACGACAGTTAGACGCCAGTATGGAAAAACGTGATATCTCTAATTGTGCCAGAAGGACGTAACATGTCCTGTGATTGAGCATATGATATGTCACGTTCATCTGGTACAATTTGAGATGGCACGATCCTCTAGCACAATTTGAGATGTCACCTTCTTCTGGCATAATCTGAGTTGGCACGTCCTTCCAGCACAATTTGAGATGTCACCTTCTTAAGGCACAATCTGAGATGGCACGTCCTTCTAGCACAATTTGAGATGTCACGTTCTTCCACACTGCCGTCCAGTTGACAGAAGAATTTTGGTGTTTCCATGCATGATGATGCGAAAAACGATGTTGGACGATCACGTGATGGATAAAAGCGGACCCTGTGGAGGTTCAGGGCGTGAGAAATTGATCACAAATAAACTAGACTTGTTACAGATACTATAATTGACCCGGAACGACCGTGTGATTATCTCGGGCAGGACATCAGGGAAGTTAGATGGTTGAGAAGCGTTACCAGGACGTCACACGACACGGTGCATGTCTTTGCGTCGCGTGCCAGTTGCTCATCGAGCCAAGAGACAGTTTACTGTTTATACAACCTGCAGTGGTGTTGGCATTATTCTTACGGAATAATCGCGTTATGTCACGGAGTTTCAGTTTGGTTAACACAAATTAGGAGGAGAATTAATTTACTACTTGTTGAACTGTCGTTAAGATGTCAAGCTCAAAGAGCACCACGCTCGAAATCACAAGAAGACCAAGTGTCTAGTTGAATAAAAATCTTGTGCAGTAGCCAATGTTTACTATCACAAAAATGATCGTCAAAAGTAGTCAGCGATTGGCACGACTCTGGTAGCTCCGAGCTCCGACCATATCTCGTGTCGAGGTTATCCTCAGACCATCCCCCACGCCTCTTTCAGGATTGTTATCGCGAAATTGGCTATCGACACTGTCAGCTGGCTGAGTAAGATCATTATCTACAAAGTTGTGGATGAAGTCAGTCGTGGTTCACACCGAGCCGAGCCGAAGGATCTGCAGTACCGAAGACCACCATAAACAGAAAAGTACATGTGAAAATCTAATGAATGAATGTTCATTTTGTGAAGGGGTTTCAGGCTGTTCAATTAAAAGATAATTCACAGGTGGTCATGATTATCTGGAAAAGGTGGTACTGTATGGTTGGAAATAGTGCGGAATGCCGGTTTCCATCTACCTCCGGGACTGCACCATTTAGTTAGCGTAGAAATTTTTTACCATTCGTTCATTTTAACGACCCACGATAGCCAGGTTTCTACCACGCGGATACTACAGTCGGGATGGAAGTCTACGCCGTGAAGCTTTTTGCCACATAGCTGAGCTTAAGATTCTCGTCTTGATTTCACTCGGCTGCATTGTTACCGGGGATACAAGACTCCGGTTTTAAACCCATTCGCGTGGGCAGGATGCTGAAATTCTCTCTTCACCGTATCCAACTATTCCAGATATAGAGAATCTCCAGTGACCGTAGATGCCTCGTTATTTTTTTATTCTCATCTCCCTCGGGTCTGTTCCTCGTCGTTCTCTGCGGACGCTTCGACACTAGTCGAACTGAAACTGATATCAAATTCTAGAATCAGAATATCGATGATGGTTGAGTTTATTCATTCATCGAATGGGAATAACGGGAAGCGTTAATTACACGCGCCGGTATATTTTAGGGCATTTAATTATGACCTGAGACACCATCAGAAATCGAATCGCTTAGTGGAACAAAGGACCCGGAATCAAGCACCACAGTGAAGAATACAAAATCTGATCAAAGGTTATGGCCTGCTTTCTCAATGCTCAATTTATGATGCAAGATACCGATCACTTCTCAACAATACCGCCTGTCGGACACGCTCTTGTTCGACTGATCGTTTTATGAACCTGGTATTTCGACCATCCACGTTACCCAGGACTAAACAAGATCGAAATTGAACCAAATAGGAGCACATGTGCAAAAAAATTGAGGTTGTTTTGAAGGTGACTCATCATTGAGACAAAAACTAATTTTCCCATTTCTCAGTTTCCAGAAAGAAGATGAGTTTTTCACCGGATCTCCGAGTTTTTAGGTCAAGAGAATCACCTCTGACCTTTTTGAGGCAGACGTCTGGGGGTGATCAAATTATTGTTGGAACTATATCTCGAGAGCGATTGCGCCGATTTTGACCAAATTTAGCTCAATCGATGCGGTTTTCCCAAACTTTGAACATTCCGAATTATTTGATTAACGAAATTCTGAAAAAATAACATAAAAATGACGATATCTTGAGAAAGGATGAACAGATTTGAATGAAATTCAGTACCACGTGGTTTTTTGGGTCGCTGATCATGCATCTGACTACAGATTTGCGAAATTAAAAATTAAGAATCTAAAACTTGGTTCCAGAAGGTTTTTCGAACCGTGGATCAAGAATCCGAGGTCAGATTTGCAAAATTCAAAACAGCTGGAAGCAAAATAAGGAACGGAAGTTTCAAAGGCTGGCTCATAATCAGCCCAAACCGGCTCGTTTCTAAATTAATATTCCAAAGTAATTATCACCAGTGGTGAATAAAGCTCAGAGGTTTTGACACTATTTGCGGAATTACGTTGCCATTTTCGAACTGAATGAAATGAAATATGGCTTCAATATTCTTGATAGTAACGTAGTGGATGGAATTCAGTGACAGAAAGTGAAAAATTGATTGAAATTATTTTCCGAAAATTTTTTTTTGTGAACGTTTTACGGACATTTTGGAGTATTATTGGTCAAATTATTGGTGCACGTCACCGTCAATGATGTTCATGCTCAATTCAGTTCCTTTCGGATAAAAGATCATATCACAATATGACGTGTTCTCAAAAATGTGATCCAACTTTTGAACGAGTTGTATCATCGTTAATAATTGACTCAGAAGATGCGTTAGGAACTCAAAATAATCTTCAAAGATTGTTCTAAACCGTCTCCAAACGAGAAGGAACGAAATTAATCCTTTCGTCCTCGATGTCACCTCGAAAATAATCAGGAGTCCCAATTGATAGGCACAACAACAAATATCGCACAATTTTTCTTTCCGAATTTTTGCCGGCAACTGTAAAGTTTCTTGGATTTTTCACAGTCCCTGAATTCACTTGAGTGCAAAATCGGAGTCTAAAGTCACTTTCGATTGATCGATGCGAGGTCTTAGCACCATAGGGGTGACAGGATCCGAGAGAGTCTGCATCGCGGAGTCTATTCAATCTCTGTAGTGACTCACCTGCGCTTTTACCTATCGGATCCCGTGCTCGATGCAGACAGCTAGTGGAGAGGATGCTATCGGTTCTCCCTCTCATGCTCGGGGATACGAATTGAATCAACTTCGACGAACGTGGAGAAACAGATTGAATGAATCGATCCTTCTATCTGTATAATGTGGCGCGGTGGAACGCGATCAGAAATCGAGAAAACTGTTTTTTTTTTTTTTTTTTTGGACCTGCTGTATAGCAGAAACTTTTCAGAGATATATGGATACCTTCTGGATTCATAGGGTCCTTTTTATGGCTCAATTTAGGTACATGGAAATCAGAAATAAGTCGAGCCTTGACGCATCCACATTTTTATAAACTTTGATAATTGCTGGATTTTATTGAATTTGCGGTTGTAAGTGTTGCCTCTTTGAAAATTGCAGGGTCAAAAAGTCAGGATCCAAAAAAGCAATATTCTTACTACCATAAATTTTGAGGGAAAAAAAATGAGGACATTTTTTTCTTGGAGGAAATAGTAAAGATGTAGAGTTTTTCATAGAACATGAAAAAATTTCCTTCCAAAAAAATGTGTATGTTTCCATTAAACTAAATGCAAAAACTGAAAAGAATCCGAGAATGAATCCAAATTCGATACAAAGCGAAGTAATTTGTTGATTGTCAGAATCTCCGTTTCAATTTGGAAATTTTGCGAAATAAGATACCAGAATTCAGTGACCAGTTCTGCAAGGATTCAGAAGAAACTCTGTTTCGAGTATTGCCACTCATGTATGAGATCCGACATTTTTTATGTAATAAAATCTTTGGGGTCGGATTGAAATTGCACGATTTCGAGGTAATTACTAATTACTAGCCTTGACTATATTCAACGGGATCAGCCACCCGACCGTAAGACGAAATAACAGAAAAGTGATCAGATATTGTCCATGATAACCATGGTAGCTTTAATGTATCATAACTGCAACGCGGTAATGGTTACATGGTCTCCTTCAGCACGTAGTTATTTTTCAATTGACTCAAAACCGGGAAGTAGAAAGGCAATAATACTGCTTATATTGAATATTGTTATCGAACCTCCTTCGTTCCTGATTGCGTATTCCTAGAGCTTTTCACAAGGCAAAGTAGATATGTGCCCGCGAGGGCTGCCCGGAAAGAGAATTGAATACGACTTTGATTAGAATACTCGATCCCTCGATGCTGCGAACATACCTTGTGAAGGGATTTCAGCTTGTTCAACTGAATAATAATTTACAAGCTCGAGTTCGTTGTAAATTTGTTTATAAGTTAGTTTCTTAAATTCTTCACGTTTTCAAGAAATCAAAATGTGAGACCGCAGCGTCGACTAGAAGTCCACGAATATCGTTATATAAAAACCAAAGATTCCTAGATAGGAAGTTTAACAATAAATATCAACAAATCCATGAAACATTTTCTTAAAGAGCCAATGTTTTAATAATCAAAAATCTACTGCCTCACCTCGGGTTCAATCATTGAATACAATCTTCCAGGCTCAATTTTAGATGAGCTAATCAGAGTGAAAGTAGTTCCAAAAAACATGATAAAAATTATTCGATTCGCGTGAAAAAACTATTCTTGATGGACTCAAGATTTTGCCAATATTCAAACTAATTTACAGTCTTAATTTCGCGGATGGATGAAATCATCTTCTTTCAATTCATTCATTGAACAAGAAGAAGATAATTTCGAGTCAGATGATTTTGGGGGTTCCTTTTTATTTCTCTGATTGAAGACCATTATTTTGAATTTCATAGTTTTTCTATCAAATCCAGAATCAAAGATCCCCAAAAAAAAGTGGAATTCCGATTTTCAAACAGTTTGGATTATTCTCAGGATTTTTCCTCCACGTTTTTCAGTATTTTTCTTGAACGTCTTCAGAACGATGCAATTCTATTGATTTATAGTCGCCCAATTTCTTCCCAATTAAGTACAAAAAATGTTTTATCGTGTTTTCTGAAGGCATAACCGTGAGGTCAAAGCCTCAATAATTATACAATGATCCCGGTATGAAAATCACCGCTGAGGCTCTCTCAATTTTTCCTAAGGGTTATTACTGCGGATCCTATTGTCTTTGAACCGTGAAACGACGCTCTTAGCAGAGGAGTAATAGAAGTTATTATTCCTATTATTATTATTATTGTTATTTCATTTCCCATCCCGGATACGTGATCTTCGTCGGTATATGTATGAGACGGTTAAAAGTGCAAGGAAGACCGGATACCCATGACTGGTAGTATCGCTCCGCATCGCGAATAGAGATCGTCAGTCACAGAGGAAGCTGTCCACTATAAATGCAAAATACCAAGGTTCAACTTTCTGCGTTCAATCATCTTTCATCTTCTGCTGGTTCAGCTTGATGCTGGTGGACCCAGCGGATCTAGCCGCAGACTCGATATTGACCGCATAGGATAGGCCAACGGAAATATCGCTAACGCGTTCACCAGTTTATCGCTGTACCGCTCATAACCGCAACGTCCGATCCGTGAGAACCAGTTTCTCTCGGCGATCAATGTCATGGTCACTATGTTTACTCATTTTTATGGATCATTTATTTTTAGGGCAAATTATATACAATATATTACTTGGAAAGGTGAATTTTCACTAGATTTCCTTAGTAGTATAATTGAATTAGTAAAAAAAAAAGAAAAATTGATTAGTAAAGAAAAGTCTTGAACTCTAAACTAGACGGCTGGATCTATCATGTAGACTCAAAGGTGCTCTAATTCAGTTTTTTCATCATATCTCCACAACCATTGATCCCACTGTCTCAAAGGTTATTATAAAAAATGAAGCTTGATAAATTTTCTACAATAAAGGTCCAATACACTTTCCTTATATCTCCAATAGTTTTTGCGTAATAATGGGCTGAACGTATCGATATTGTATTTGCTGTCCCAGGCTACCGTAAAAATCACTTTTTCGGTATAGAATATTCACTGGTGTATTGGAGTGAAACTAATGAAGATACGAAAAAAATATATGGAACCGTTGTTGTAGAGAATTCAGTAAGCTTCATTTTTCATAATACCTTCCGAGACGATAGAATCAATAGTTGTCGAGATACGATTAAAAAACTAAATTCAAGCACTTTTTTGTCCAACGATATCTCGAGAATTCTATCGAATTTGGTCCTAGATCGGTCCAGTAGTTTTTGCATTATATAAACTTCCCCAAAATTGAATAAACGGATCGACCAATTTTTACGAAAATTGGCAACTAAACGTTTTTTGAGTTCATTGTCACGAATCCGATGTCAGATTTCCAAAATTCGTAGTAGCGGAATCTTCAGTGTGACAGTGTGGTCCGAAATCCAAAAGTGGTCAAGCAATTTCATACATATATTATTATTCTTTTTTTTTTTTTTGCAAAGCGTTAGATTATTTCGGGAATTGCGCTGGCCCTTTTTGCTCGCCGTTTGTTCGTGACGGTACCCTTGGCACGTTGCAGCGCTGCATTATCCTACGTATTAAAATATGTAAAATCGAGTCAGCGACTACGACGACGACGCTCAGAGTTCTTAGAAGACGATCGGAGAGTCGACACCTAGCATTAAAAAGCGGAGGTCTTCACGGATCCCAGAGACCAGAGACCAGAGTTTCTTGATGCAGGAGAGGCTGCATGCAGCGATGAAGACGCCACTTTTATGTGACAGTCTGCCAGCCCGTAATGATCGACTGCATACACCTGCACCGAGACAAAGGATCGAATTTGAGAAAAATCTTTCGTTTCGGTACAGAAACATGTCTTTTTGATTTCGTAGCCACAGTCATGGAATCATTTCACAGTCCAGTAAAATTAATTTAAAAAACAGTTTCGTAAAATTCATACACAATTTCGCATTTTTAAGATGCACGTGCAGTGATATTGAACACTTGTGCACAAATTCGATCCACTTTGATATACCTACTAAATTTGTGATTTTACAAGACTTTCGTGTAGATTTGTTTCAATTATCACATGACCATCATTATTCAAGTGCGGGAATGCATTTTATTCGGGATAGGTAGTTTGGCGCGATAGGTAGGACGAAAGACTAGAAATGTAAGAGATCCTCAAGACCCCGGTTCGAATCCCGACGAAAACATGCAGATTTTTTCAAACTGAAAATGAATCCCTTTGTCGATTCAACGACAATTCTGAGTGAAATAAGTTGTTCAAAAGATAAAACGGTGACATTCTTTTGTTTTAAACACTAGAAACTTGAAAGGCTCCGAAAATCAAATCTAGCTTCTTTCTTCTGCAATAAAAATCCGGTTTCCGCTGATTAGGAGTCAGCATTCGATCTTTCCGTTATTTATTTTGCTTTCAGATACTTTCCAATGAAGAATATCTCGCAAATACGTCGCTGTCCAATTGGAAACACGTCATGCGGAATCGAACGATGAAAATATTGGAGTAAGACTGTGATAAATCCTTTTACATCCTATTGCAGTCCGCAGCATAGGATTCAGGTTTACATTCCGATGATCTGCACCGGTCGAAGGTATATCCATATAGTGCCGATCGAAATCGAATTACAGCAATCATATTTCCTCTGTCATACCATAACAGCGAAGATTCATCTTCCGAGACCCATCATTAGACCGATATTTCTCCTTCAGTGGCGTACCCATAACCGAACACACTTCCGCGACAACAGAATTACGCGAGGATTTATCATTATCATTACTATCAATTTTTTATTTGATTAACTTTTTTGCATCTGCTACATGAATGATAGAAAATTGCTATCGATGGGATTATAGGCTGTAATAAAAATCGAGAATTATGTATCCCATGAGTCGTAGTACAGCTTCGCGTCGAAGGGTCAGACAATCTTTTTCAAACAGGAAATTGACGCGTTTTTATTATAGCTATTGTACCCTTTGATGGCACATAGAAAGACATTTGAAAATTACGACATTGATTTTTTATTCTTTTCATGTATTTTATGGGTGGACGTCAATTTACGTGAATAAATCATAGAAAAGTAGGAAAAATCGCGATATGATATACCTACAAAAAAACAAAAGCAGAAAAAACTGTACTGTAAGAAATATAAATGCGAATTTTATTTTCTCATTTCGAAGAAAAAGTCGATAGAAAATTCAGACAAATTATTTCCTCGATTTGATACGATTTCAAAGGAATTCCTATTTTCTCACTTCACAAATTTTCGTCCGAATTGATTGACTCTGAAAAAACGAATGTGATAGCATGAATTGAGAAAAAAAAAAAATAGAAACTGTGTCAAAGATATTGATATTCAATTGTTCGACGTATCGACGGTGCAGCTGTTGCGTTTATAATTCCGTAACGCGACTGGAACCCAGTGGTTAGTGGAGGTTGCAGGATGCTCGCGTACGTATCGTCTCGATAACAAGGGTCGAGGTCATAGGTCCCAAGGTACGATCCCGTGAGGGCTGTACTTTCGCTTTAACCGCAAGCAACGCGGTAGTTTGAGTCTAGGCTAGATAACTTAAGTGGTGTCTTGTTGCCCGACGAGGATACATCCTCGGCCACGAAACGACTTTGGCTAACGGGAAAAGTCCAGGGCGAGTGCGGAATCTAGGATATACTATAGTAGCCGTGCATACGACCAGAGTCTGACCTAGGACACGCTCGCTCCCCGCATCAATCTTGCTGATCCACTTGAGGGAAGATTGTGTGCAATCATGTTCTTCCCCTTTGTGGGAGAAAAGGAAGCGAACCAAATTTTCTGTTCTTTGAATCACCGAAAAACTTTTGATGAAACAATTTCCAAATTATGATTAATGCGTGTGGTCAGAAAAAGCATCAACATCCTCCATTCTTCGACTGTGAAAGGTTTTTTTATACACTTCTTCCGCAGCCTTTCTCTCCAAGACACGAACGACCATCTATGAAGTGCTTGCGAAGAGTGATTTGTAAAACAAACAAGCCATTTCAGGCTGAGCTTGATGTGAAAGGTCTCGATGACTTTCCACTTTCACACAGTCTTCGCACTCAAGAAAGTGAAATGCAGGAAGCACAACGAGGGCTACTTCAACTACTCTTGAAATAAGATGTACACTTTGCCGAGAAGTCAGTTGAAGTCGGTTAAAGCCACGTGAAGTCAGTCAAATTCAAGTGACTTTAGTTGAATTGGGAGTCACTTCAATTCACTTGAAGACATGTCAAGCCAGTTGAAGTCAGTTGAAGTCAGTTAAAGCCACGTGAAGTCAGTCAAATTCAAGTGACTTTAGTTGAATTGGGAGTCACTTCAATTCACTTGAAGACATGTCAAGCCAGTTGAAGTCAGTTGAAGTCAGTTAAAGCCAGTTAAAGCCACGTGAAGTCAGTCAAATTCAAGTGACTTTAGTTACATTGGGAGTCACTTCAATTCACTTGAAGACATGTCAAGCTAGTTGAAGTCAGTTGAAGTCAGTTAAAGCCAGTTAAAGCCACGTGAAGTCAGTCAAATTCAAGTGACTTTAGTTACATTGGGAGTCACTTCAATTCACTTGAAGACATGTCAAGCTAGTTGAAGTCAGTTGAAGTCAGTTAAAGCCAGTTAAAGCCACGTGAAGTCAGTCAAATTCAAGTGACTTTAGTTAAATTGGGAGTCACTTCAATTCACTTGAAGACATGTCAAGCCAGTTGAAGTCAGTTGAAGTCAGTTAAAGCCAGTTAAAGCCACGTGAAGTCAGTCAAATTCAAGTGACTTTAGTTGAATTGGGAGTCACTTCAATTCACTTGAAGACATGTCAAGCCAGTTGAAGTCAGTTGAAGTCAGTTAAAGCCACGTGAAGTCAGTCAAATTCAAGTGACTTTAGTTGAATTGGGAGTCACTTCAATTCACTTGAAGACATGTCAAGCCAGTTGAAGTCAGTTGAAGTCAGTTAAAGCCAGTTAAAGCCACGTGAAGTCAGTCAAATTCAAGTGACTTTAGTTACATTGGGAGTCACTTCAATTCACTTGAAGACATGTCAAGCTAGTTGAAGTCAGTTGAAGTCAGTTAAAGCCAGTTAAAGCCACGTGAAGTCAGTCAAATTCAAGTGACTTTAGTTAAATTGGGAGTCACTTCAATTCACTTGAAGACATGTCAAGCCAGTTAAATTCAGTTGAAGTCGCTTGAAGTTATTTAAAGTCTCTTGAAGTCAGATCAGCCGAAGTCAGCTCAAATCGGATGAACTTCCTTGAAGAAAGTTGACGTTAGTTAAAGTTAGGTGAAGTCAGTAGAATTCAAGTTACTTCAGATTAAAGTAACTTTAGGTAAGTTAAAGTCAGTCAAATTTTTCGAGTAACTAGGTGAATTTAGAGTCACTTAAAGTCAGTTGAAGTCTGAGATCAGCTGAAGCCAGCTCGAGTCGCATGAAGTTACTGAAAGTCAGTTGACGTCAGTTATAAATTCACTCAGAGTCAGTTGTAGTCAGTTAAAGTCAGTTGAAGTCAGTCAAATTTAAATGACTCTCGGTAAACTGAAGTTACTTGAAGTTACTTGAAGGCATGTCAAATGAGTTGAAGTCATCTGAAGTCGCTTGAAGTTATTCAAAGTCAGTTCCCAGGCTGGGACGTCAAATTCACTTCAAGTCAGTTAAAGTCCGTTGAAGACAGTTAAAGCCATGATTGAAGCACGACGTCATATTCATGACAAATACCGGATCCGCCGTTAGAAATGTTGAAAATCTGACCTTGAATTCGTTGTCAGTGACCTAAAAAATCTTCGGTTATCAATTTCAATCGAAATTGGAACGTTTATACAAGTTTTACTCGACATTGATTCCACCACTTTGAATTTTTCAAACCTGTTCTTCAAACTGAGGACGTTAAATCCTTTTGAAATCGCCTCTAATTCACATCCTCGATAACAACTTCGGTTTACTGAATCAGAGTCATGGACTGTAGTACCGGAAAGTGGTCGGAGGTTTTTTTCTTTTTCAGCCTGACCACCCGTCGTGTTGGACTATGGGCGAATGGCTAGTCTCGAAGAATACACTGAAGTGGTGTTTTGTGTGTTTTGTAGCCTCGAGAGTGGGCAGGGTACCGGAGTATAAACGAAGTGTTTGCAACGGGTCCTGGCAATTTTCTCCTATTCTCGTTTACGTCGAAACTTTTACGGCTTAGAATGACGTTCCGCTAGTAACAACAGGCGATTCGGACTTGGAGGCATGCAGCGATGAACGGCAATGAGAATGTTTTACGGCTTTTGCTGCTCCAAGACCTGCAGTCGACCAGCGCTCTGACCCAACGCAATTTCCAGCCAACTGCAACCCTATCCTTCCAGGCTATCCGCGACTTCAGACGAGAAAATATAAAAGAGATTTACCGTTACTAA
Organism: Euura lappo; assembly: GCA_018257835.1. Lineage (NCBI taxonomy): Eukaryota > Metazoa > Arthropoda > Insecta > Hymenoptera > Tenthredinidae > Euura > Euura lappo. Next base: position 24,168 of record JAEUYN010000013.1, on the reverse strand, counting down.
ATCACTAAGTATTATCAAAAATCAAAAATTCATTTCTGCGAAGGACCCATCGTACTCTTAGCAGTCAGCTTGTATCGTCGACATCGAAGCTACTCGCAACTTTCCCATAAAATGAGTGAATTGATATTTTTACTGCCTTGGCGATAAAAATAACGACCAGAATCGATAATTTTTTTTCGGAAACATGGAAGATAACGAAGATGTTGAATGTGTGTGAATATTGGAAGCTGGGAACCACTGGGGCCTATGAGTCGGAGGCGATCAAGGTACTCGGTTAAATATAATTAGTTGTTTTCCAGTTGAAGAGCAAACCACTCCTGTAGAAGTTGAGTGGACTTGTTGTATATAAGAGAGTAAAGGAGGTGATATACCAGGTATCCGGTCTTGTTTCATAGGATCTGTATAACCGAGCAGCTAAGGTCATTGAAAATAATCGTGTACCTATGCTTGTACCTAGTACAACTAGCTGGTAAGTATGCAGGAGCCAATCATCTGCGAACCAGGGCGAGATTGATGTTATTGCGGTATACAGGTTTCTGGATGATGGACCAGGTGAGCTATTATACATAAGTCATGCCGAGGTTTAGAACCGGCTCAAGGAATATCTCCGGGGAAAATGCCTCTAACAACCCATATATATATCATATAAATTCTCGATTTATTAACGATGCGTACAAGTCCTTAGATAATTATCGAAAGTGGAGTGCAGGCAACGACCACGTCGAATGTACATGGGAGTCAAGATGAAAACCATCTTTTATCTGGGTAACAAAGAATGGATGGATCACAATGTTGGTCCTTACGATTTACAAGACCAATTTTATTGTCTGCTGTCTGTCAGCTGATGAGATAATAAAAAGATAATCAATGATCATCTAGATCAGTTAGATAATTGGATATCTTATTCATTCATAATCTGGACCAAATCATCTGGATAATGAATTGTCTTCCATCATATATAATTTGGATCAAATAATCTAGATAATTGTTCATCTTTGATCATCTCTAATCTGAACCAAATCATCTAGATAATTATTCATCTTCGATCATCCATAATCTGAACCAAATCATCTAGACAATTAGTTATCTTTGATCATCTATAATCTGGCCCAATCATCTAGATAACTAGCTCTAGACAATTAGTTATCTTTGATCATCTTTAATCTGGCCCAATCATCTAGATAACTAGCTACCTTTGATCATATATAATCTGGACCGAATCACTAGAGAATTAGTTACCTTTGATCATCTATAATCTGGCCCAATCATCTAGATTACTAGGTACCTTTGATCATATATAATCTGGACCGAATCACTAGATAATTAGTTATCTTTGATTATCTATAATCTAATGAAATTAATATAATAATTATCTATAAATTGATAATTATCTGCAATCATCTTCCATCTGAACCAAAAATATTTTCTCTATATTGATGATACAACTTCATATCATATTCAATCTCATCTAGATGACATATCTTTTTCAATCCAATGATCAGAAATCTTTAAAGTCTTGTTTGTTATTGAAAATCATCTTCGTCGAATTATCTAGATGATGATCGATTATCAAGATAATCATTTGAATCAGATGAAGATTATTAGACAAAGATTGTCAATGAAAAAAAAAAGGAGCAAATTATCATGATCCAAATGATAATCGATTATTTAGATGATAATTAATCATCGAGATAATCATTTATCTAGATGGAGAAAATTCCGACGGAGATGATTTGTTCGACGACGAAGAAAGAGCGAATCATCATAATCTAGATGATAGTTAATTATCTAGACGATCGTTTATCTAGATTAAGACAATCTGCGGAAGATGATTTTCAATGAAAAAGAAGCAAACTATCTTGATCCAAATGATAATTGATTACTTAGATGACAATTTGTCATCGAGATAATCATTTATCTAGATAAAGAAAATTCCGACGAAGATGATTTTCGATAAAAAAGAGCAAATCATCGTCATCTAGATGATAATTAATCACCTACAGATGTTTCCATCCCGATGGAGATATCTAAGGAAGATGATTTTGAATAAAAAAGAAGTAAATTATATCATTTGAAGAAGATAATCTTCAATTCAAAAAAGCAAATCAGTTTCATCTAGATGATAATTATTCATCTAGATATTCGTTTATCTAGATGAAGATGATTTTCAATCAAAAAGAAGCTCTCAAAGATTTCTGATCATTGGATTAGAAAAAATATCTAATCTAGATGAGATTGAATATGACATGAGCGGTCGTGTCATATCTAGATAGAAAAAAGATTTTTGGTCCAGATGAAAGATCATTAAATGTTCTATAAAACCTACGATTATTGAATTGAAAAATTTAATCCATCTAGAATATACATATACGAAGTTGCGATATAAAGAATTAATTATCTATCTTAAATGATCTCTACTAGTAAAACTTTCCGCACTAGGGCTTTTTCAGCGAACTTTCCGCACTCAGACCTAATTCTTCTCAAATTAAACTTTCCATAGCAAGAATTGGACGAAAAAAAGCGTCTGTGGTACGGCAGATCATCTGACTCTTGTGATGATCTCACAATCCACGAATATCGGCCACTTTCCGCACTTGCCACACAATATTCTCTAAATTCGTAATATTCTTCCCGAATACTCAAATTTTTTACTATTCAATCCTTTTTCACGGATCAGCACCCCGAACACATTGGCTTGTAATGTTCTCGCGTCGGTCTGATGCTCGTTCAGATCCGAGCCCGAAGGTGTATTAAATCAGGGATCGCCCGCCTCTGCGGTTCTGCAGTCAGGTAGATGGGTAGGTAGGTACTCGAACTAATTCAATTACTGCAGACCCACATCTTTTTTTCTTCTATCTCTTTTTTTTCCTGTTGCAAATTCGAATAGCAGACGCCTATAAACGGCTAATTGGTTATCTCCGGCGACAAGACGCGCTTCTTACGCGTCTCCCTCAAGTCTCGACGTTCCCACACGCAAGAATATTCCATTCCACTTCTGTGTTAAGATATTCTAACGCAATCACGTCCCTTTTCAGAGACCCTTACCCTCGGTTCAGCGTATTAACGTGAACTTCAAAGCCGCAATGGCAATCGGCTCAAAACCCAGTTTCCTCGATTCTGTAGATGTCCTTAATCCCATAATCGCCATTCCGTCTTGTATATACATATTGATCAAGTAATCGCACGAGATACCGAAATTGGGTTGGAATTTTGAAGATCGAGTCGAAATTTAGTCCTGCAAAAATAATTTTTGACCATTTACAACTTAGCCAATGATTTTTTCTCACCATTTTTGATTCTCTTCACGATTTCCGCGACATGATTTTTCGATCTCAAAGAAGCACTCATGGATTATTTTCCGATTTTCCCTGCCTGATTGAGAGTCCGAATTTACCTGAATCAGACAAACGGGAAGTTGAGAATCTAAATCTAAAAATTCAAGAAAATGTTGAAATTCATTGCGGTACTCTCTAAATTTGAATCAGTGAATAGCCACTGATCATCAGCGAATGGTCACTGATGCCTCCAGTTACAAGTATACCACTGGAAATCAGTGGAAAGTCACTAATTTCTCCAGTGAATTTGAATCACTGCAGATTCAAATAGTGAAATTTTCACTGATTGAATCAGCGAAAATTATTGGTTCTTATATATATTTGATCCGGTTGAAGATATTCTCGAAACGGAAGTACAATATGGTATATTCGACACATTTTTGTTTCGCGAGTCTTTATTGCAAGTAAAGAAAAAACAGACTCCTAACGCAGATGAAACTTAACCGTTTCCCATCTCGTCGGAGCGAGCCAAGACTGGTCGCAGTGAGAAAACCTAACCTACCAAAAGTATAAGGAATTCAATGTAAGACAGTGAACAGCAATATTCAGACAATTCATTGATTATTTGCAACTAACAAGCCAAATTGTGAAGAATTTTATAAATCCGCATGTGTACTTACGTTATGATTTTTTACTGAACAGTTCACGTGGTTGAACCGACGCCCAAATCAGCACGCAACATATGAACGCGAACGATTTGGCGGTTAGTAGGCAGCTCCATGGCGGTTAGAAACTCGGCGTACGCGGCGCCCCTAGTGTTCGTCACAAAAGTCACTGACGAAACAGTGAAGTTATGCACTGGTTTAGCAGTGGTAAAATCACTGCTGAAATGGACTTGACTGATACTCCAGTGAAAAAGGGTTCAAGTCACTGTTTCTGCAGTGAAATACCAAGTCACTGATTCAATTAGTGAAATTTTCACTGATTCAAATTTAGAGAGTACTAAAATCGAATAGAAAATCATCGAGCCAATTAATGAACGAGGATCCGGATCAAGTCCTGCTCATATCACGTTTATTTCGTCGCAACTCCACATGAACTCAATCAGATGAGTGGGATGAGCGCAGCATCCATCCGCGCAGATGTTTATTGAAATTAGAAAGTTGTTAACAATGAATCTCCGTCCATCGCCTTCGGTTTAAGGCTATTTCAATTCGTCATCAATGATTTTAAATTAACGTTTAGTATTTATGCCGAGCATCGCGAATCGATACGGTTGAAGCCTCGTATCTACTCATGTCGATTAATCTTCTCTGCGATGCGGTACAACAGAGTTCCGGAAGTACCGCGCGTATCCGGACTTAATGATGTAATCGAGACACCCTTACTCCCGGCACGGGCCGTGGTGGGAACCCTTCGCCTCACTATTTTCACTCAATTAACCGGATTAATGCTCCATTTAGCAAGTCCAAAGGGACCGATGTTCTTTCTTACTGTTATTCAATTTTATACGAGAGCCTAATCACTTGTGAACTCGTTGAGCGCTTGAATTTCAATCGCTTGAGAATAGTAATAAAATAACAAATGACGCTTAAAATTGCTAGAATATTGCTCAACTCCCTCAAAAACTGATTCCGATAGCTGTGAAATCATTGGGATCGCATCAAGTGTTTGAAAAATGGCTTGAAATCGTTGGATATCGGTAAACAAAATCACGCATCCTTTGATTGCAGAGCCTCCTGATTTCTAGAGGATAAAAAAGGTTGACGTTTTGAACGGAGAAGAACCATTCTTTCTAATATTTCCTTGTAAAATATTGACCGTATGATGAATTACGTGATGGACCGTAGGAACAATTCAAATTCTAGGTTGAGTATAAAAAGACCATGAAGCCAACTGTAAACCCGTCCAATTTCGTAAAAGGTGGCCTACTTAAGCTAATAAATAGCGTGACGGTACCTTGGCTCCTAGCTCCGTGGTTTGAGTTCTATTCCATTTGCTATTTATTTCCTCTCTCGACACTTTAGAACAGTGTTTGGTTACCTTCTTTTCGTTTCCTATATCTCCTTGCTGGCAATCAGGAGAATAACCACAGTGAGATAAATTGTGAGCAATAAATATCACCGAATGGTGTACCATAACGAATAGAACTCGTTCGATCTTAAGCAGAAATAATTTGAAAAAATATCTTCCCCTTCGTTGCGTTTGATGTCACAAAAAAGTTTCTTGTTCAACGAGAATAGTAATAAAGCAAGGCTGAAGTAATTCAAGACTCATTTTTATCATCCTTGTTTACGACCTTGGGTGAAAAAAATAAGCATCTTCGTCTCATACCGCGGCCCCAGCTACCGTACAACCCGTTGCTCTTCTCTCGTGTTAGTCGTTCCTCAAACGCTCACCTTGTCCTCGTAATATATCCAGGTACCTCATACTTCCATCTATCCTGTAGCCTAACCACATATATCTATATCTAAGGTACATATTGCATGTTTGCTCAACGGGGTTCTTAGCCCGGAGCTGAATGCATTAGCAAGTTGGAATGTGGTGCATGCCCTCGTAATTGTAGCGTCGTCGTGGTCTTGACTGGGGAGATAACGCCCCCTCTTGAGTAGATGAGAGTAAAACCCCGTGGCGTATTGTAATTGAAACTAAACACCGACCATACAACATCCTCCTCTTCTAAATTCAACTTCAAAGTGACTCGGCCGGAAGTTGTTGTCTAATGTCGGACTTGAAGAGGTGCAGGATCAGAAAATCTCGTGTTACACAGTGTCCACTGGATTTTGCATAAGCGTTGAGACGCAGCTAGAAGGGATACCCTACATGCATCGTGTCGCTGTCCTTAAGCCCCAGCTGCTCCTGAACCCCGAGGGAAAACTGGTGAAGATATTTGCCGCAGATATCAAGTGCAGAAGCTACAGGTTTGGGCACTGAATCGATTCTAGGATTCACAAAGAGGCGATAAACCAGCGCTAAGTGTTCAATAAAACAGCCTACAAACTGGTGCTAATATCTTTCGATGAATTTGAATGAAGCCCCTTGTCCGGAAACTCGGAAGCTAACTGATCACCCGATGCCGTTCTTGGTCGGTATTTTCCTGATCATTCGGTTCATCGTCTCAACGTCCATCCATCGAACATACTCGATGTGCTCGGATCCCGACTCGCAGACCACGGATCGTCTCTCCGTGATCGCGCATCGTGCGAATGAAGAAGGACAAAAATCTCCGACTCCACTGTCATCCCGATGACGACGACTGCCACGAAAGAGGAATGGGGCATTTTTTACTGTTTCATATTCTCAAAGATGTGGACTCGATTTTTTGGTCAGGGCCGCAATGTGCGATGCACATACACTCAGTCACATCAACGCGCTACTCAGTCTGCTGAGAAAAGGTACTTTGCGGTTTGTAAGGGAGTATGAGATGGCTTTGTGATCCTATATGGTGGATGTCTTGAAGATCTATCGGTCCGTACCGCGTCGCTTCAAGTTGATTTGGTGTTGAAGGTAGAAGATTACAGCGTCAAAGATAAATAGCTAAGTTCTTCACGATGCGAGCGATGGCCTCCCCGTTCCTCGAAGAGTCTGTTCAACGTAAAAATAACAGGCGTTTGAACGTATCGCTCGACAGCTTCACACGTGAGCAAAGTGACTTCTGTCGAACCGCCCTGTTTTAATTACTATAGGAATTCGAAACCTCTTCTTCACCTTCTTCTTGCCAACTCGACTTCCATCGAAGGAACAAAATTCATGCCGAAGGAGATGGGAAGGAGGAGATTCCTTAATGTATGCACTTTTTTTATCACTCTCTTCTCTCCGGGACCAAAGTCTCGATAATATCCGTTGGCCCCTCAGGGGCGAAGAAACTTCACTTCACTTCACTTCACTTCACTTCACTCGACTTAACTTCCCTCCCGAAGGCGAACCCATGATACTAGATTATCTAAACGAACGTGCCACACATATTAAATCGAGTATTTTGCAGTACCTACAACGCCAACGGGGTTACTGTCGCTAATAAGACGTTGTCAGAGATTATCCAGTTTAGAAGAAACCTTTTTCTTTCCCTTGTTGTTCTGTTTTTTATAATCCACTCGCGATTATAGTAATCGGTAGATAATCGAACACATATATTATCCAGTGTAATCAGCAAAGAGTAATTTTCTCGAAAGCGATTCATTGATCAGTCCAACCTCCAACGGTCAGGTTTCACTTGAACGGGTGACAAGCTACATGCGAAACGGATAGTTCCCTCCAGTTTACCCGTTCAGATCCGTATCTTAGTATAATTATTTCGTTTACTGTGCCGGAGTTGGTACGCAGAAGAATTCTTGGTCTCCATTAATCTCAATTAAATCCATGTTCATCTTCCGAGCTAATCGATCCTCCGTTTGCGCTTTAGGATAGAATATTTAGAACACTGGAAATTTCGATCGAACCAAAGTCATGACTCAATCGTGAAGAGCATTCAGGTGACTCCGTTGTCTCTATTCTCTCATTTGACATTTGGTTGGAAACAATAGTCTCGTTAAACAGCTTAAAGCAACCAAACTGACTGACAATGAGATTGGAAATCCATCGATCGAACCAGCGGAACCATTCGTTATGGTCATTGCGATCCATTGCCTCACAGAAATCGATGTCCGAGTACAAAAATCCGTGAATCTGTTCATCTTATTCTGGGTTGAAATCGGTAAGGGTCTAATTCTGACGTTGGAATTAGTTGTTTTTTTTCCGGCGTGCTAAGGGACCACCGAACAATTATCCGGGAGATTAACTTTATACGGTCGGTATAAAAAGATGTAATAAAACAGCGGTACTTTTCTTCATCTTGTTTTTTATTGGACTATTTTTTAAGTAGCTCTGCGCCATGTGCAAGAGCCCACGAGAAAACAATTACACAGCTCGACTGGTTCGGCTCGCCGCGGTCCATGCACAGGCCATTAATCCACGCCTAAAGCGTTGCTGGACCGTGGATATAATAACGATTGACCATCCGGTGTAAAACCAACCTGTAAAAAAGTGGACTAACTTGTCAGGTAGGAGACTGGCGCCCATTCACACCCAGATCCAAATGACATAATGCAACACGTCCATCGGTAACCGTGATGAAGACATTAAACTATAAAACCACACCTCCGACTGGAATTCACGCACGGATCAGTCGAATTGGGAAAAAAGTGGTGTAGATAACCGCGGAGAAAATCTGCAGCTGTGCAAAAAATTTGTCAACTGATAAACGGTATAAGAGTCCAGACGACGCTTGAGCCACCTTCTTGGAAAAAGAATTCTGGGAATGAGTTTTTCGGTGATATCTCAATATCCGAGAGTGATATCGACACGATGGTGCATACAAAAAATGTAGATTGTTTAATCTTCTATTAAAAAGGTCCTATACACTTTTCGTCTATGTTGGTTGGTTGAGGAGTATTTTACTTTTGAATGTTTGAGAAAACTTGTTTTCTTCCTCGATCCGGACTGTGTTTCTTGAATTCGTCTACTTACATCGTAGGGTTTGAAAATGAACTCAAAATCGGATTTTCAATTTCGAAACTACTTCTTTTGATGACTTTCGTCGATTTTCATTCACCGTGTTAAAGGTGTTACGTCTAACTACAAAAAACATACGATATTCAAGAAACTGAGGCCAGGTCAGGTTGTCAAATATTCAGCAGTGATTTACTCCGCAACCGATCAATATAGACAAAAAATGTATAGAACCTTTCTGCTAGAGAATTTGAAAAGCATCATTTTTTGTTCCAGCTTTTATATTGATATCTCTCTCGGTCGCCGAGATATGAGCGAAAAAGTGATTCAGTACACCCTTTTTCCAAGATTGGGGCTCAAGCGTCACATATTTGGGTCCAGACTTTTAGTACGTTCATCAGTTGGTCCCAATGAAGGTCTTGACACAGTCACAGCTTTTTATCAATCAATTCCACTATCCAATTAAACTTTGTCTGATTCCACTGGACTGATAAGTAATTTTAATTTTTTCTTCCCATTGGCATGTTTCTCTCAGTCTGATTCTTGGAACGATCTCTGAGATAGAAAAATGTGTGAATAAAGTTGAGAATTTCTAGGTAATTCACACGTAGGATCGAGGTCGACCTTATCCCATAGTTTTCTTAGGAAATAAACCAAACCCCCTGGATTCTGTTGGAATTCCTGGTGATCTAAAACCCAGATAATCTACCAAGACGACTCCTATAACCCGGTATAAGGTCTCGCGAGTAAACCTCGCGGGGTACCGTATCCGATCTGACCTCGACTATACATATACCCGACCAGTTATACTCGAATCAAACAAATAACACGGGGCGATCCGGCTCCAAGATTGTCAAAAGTTTCGGATCTTATTTGAGATCCGTAGAAATCCGCTAAGCGACGGTCCTTCTTTTATCTGCTAAGAATAGAAGGTGCGAATATCGCCAGAGAGTCTTGTCATGCTCCGTTGTTATTCGACGACAAAAGGACATCCCGCGATACCTCACCGTTTAAGGAAACTTGGCGAAGACGTGGACCAGCCACTGTGCTACAACCGCGCGATCATCGCTGTTGGGCTATTAATGGTACGATTAAGCCGAAGATCGCGTGTTACACAGTGTCCACTGGAATTTGAATACGCGTTAAAACGCAGCTAGATGAGATACCCCACATGCACCGTGTCGCAGTCCTTAAGCCCCAGCTGCTCCTGAACCCCGAGGGAAAACTGGTGAAGATATTTGCCGCAGATATCAAGTGCAGAAGCTACAGGTTTGGGCACTGAATCGATTCTAGGATTCACAAAGAGGCGATAAACCATCGCTAAGTGTTCAATAAAACAGCCTACAAACTGGTGCTAATATCTTTCGATGAATTTGAATGAAGCCCCTTGTCCGGAAACTCGGAAGCTAACTGATCACCCGATGCCGTCCTTGGTCGGTATTTTCTTGATCATTCGGTTCATCGTCTCAATGTCCATTCATCAAACATACTCAATGTGCTCGGATCCCGACTCGCAGACCACGGGTCGTCTCTCCGTGATCGCGCATCGTGCGAATGAAGAAGGACAAAAATCTCCGACCCACTGTCATCCCGATGACTACGACTGCCACGAAAGAGGAATGGGACATTTTTCACTGTTTCATATTCTCAAAGATAAGGACTTGATTTTTTCATCGGGGCCGCAATGTGCGTTGAACATATTATACTCACAATCAGTCACATCAATGCTCCTGCTGACTGAAGCTTCCTTGTTATTCGTCAGGATATTGATTTCGATCAAAGAAGCGGTGTGCCCCTTCAATAAGACTTTGAAAGGATACCGTAAAAGTCTGAGGTGTCTAAAATCAGCACCTTTTTCACCATCTCTGTCATAATATTCCAGTCCATAAGCCTCCGGCTACGTTTCATACTCCATTGTCCAGCTGGGTTATCCAGAGGTCAGTATATCTCTGTGTCGTGCATTTCGTATGAAAATTCGTATCACGTACGTGGGAAGGTGGACTCGTCATATAACCCGGAGGCTGACCCGACCTAAACTGTTTTTCATAATCGTGCTCTGGGTTTGAAAATCATCCGGTATATCGCGTCCCTCCGCGAAGTGGATTGTATAAAGTGACCACCAAGACCGTGATATCAAAAGGGGATAATCACAGGCCTTAGATTCTTTCCGATCGACGATTTCATAAAAATAGTCCACCTTCGTTTTTCCCTATGGGCAGGATGGATATAGATGGACGCGGAGCGTAACAACCCGACCTAGCAGGCTCTCGCGGTGCTCGTTCGTTAAATTGATTTATCAACACTAATGGGCATAAATCCAAGTATGTATTGATTAACGCGTGCGCTCCAAAGGCTCCTGAACGCATCCCGTACCTAGGATCGGATCAGTTAAACTCAGAAGACGGGATCTCACGGTGTCCAAAGATCCTGCCACCGCACAGTACCCTAGACTGCAGTTCAAAGACGTTATTTATTCATCAGATACCGATCTCATAGTTACATCCCTGAAGTAACTCATTCTAATTATACTCTTTCGACATTCTTCCTTCAGCAACACATTTTTCAACTTCCCCTTTCACTGTTTTCAGAGACAAGGCGAGTTTTTACTGGATCTCTACCAGAAGTCAGCCGTCTGCTAATTGATCAGCTTCACAGACCAATCATATTAGCGATACCTCGATTTCAATGGATCCGGAAGTCAGAATCAGCTCTCGTCATCATTGTTATTAGTCTCTTACAATTGCTCAGGTTCTCCCGAGTGACTAACGATTCAATAAAGCCTCTTACCGTCCGACCATTACCAATTAGATGACGATGACTGACCGCGAGTATGAAGGCAGAAAGGCGACCTTGAATGCGGAAAGGATCGTTACGAAACCAATCATCTAATTACTGAGGTGGCTGATTCCTCGCAAGGGTTGATTTTTCTTCATACTCAGTCTTCATGTGTTTTGAGGCCGAATGACGATCAGAACGTGACTGGCACGTTATTAATTATACCAATGACGTAGCTGAACCCTGTAAAATCTATCGGTAAATGGCGTCGCTAATGCATTTCCGGTGTAGAGGGTGCTGCGTTGCCGCCAATAAACTCCCCATATTCGCGGTAAATCGATCATTTTTTCTCCCCCTCTTCCCCCCAAAGCTTAATACCGGATTAAAAAAAATGGATACGGTCGTTCGTTCGTAAAATTTCCTCACTCACCGGATGTTGTCAATTTTCTGGTGATGGAAAGCAAGGCTGCGATAATCGTTGCTTGGTTATTGTTATAAATTTTTTTATTCTCCTCACCGTGAGAATCGGAAGCATCGGTACCTCGACGGTCGCATGTCTTTGACCATGTCGTTAACTTTTATCGCGTTAAAAATCTTGGCCCATCGTATCCAAGTGGCCTTAGAGTCTTTCAGCGGACTGTGACCGTGGTCAATTTACTTAAAGCCTGTTATTAGGCAGCGAGGCTACACTCTACGGTAAAGGTACGACGCGCGACTATTCATACAGCCTGGATAAAGCAAATTTTTTATTGACATATGAGACCACGATTTTTTTTTTTTGGTTCTCAAATTTTTGTCTCAGAAACTATGTGGATGGTAAAATTATCGCTTATGCGGTAAAGAAATAGGAAATTTTACGTACACCGCAACCACGATATGACGTCAGTGTTACAAGAAACGAGACACACCGTGTTGAATTATGCTAATTGAACGGATGTGAGCTGTTAGTCGAATGGCAACAGAAAAGGTCTTGTACGGTAAATTTGAATGAAAAGAAGGAGAAGAAAAAACTTTACGAAAGGAGAACAAAACAAGGTGCTTCATCAGCAATATATCATCGCAGCTCTCTCTCTCTCTCTCTTTCTCGTTTCTCACGTCTGATAATTACTACAGTTTTTCTACAAGTCTGGTTTCAGCCGAGGTGTAAAAACGCTTCTGGATTTTAATTTAAAACGTATGAAACCGTTACCACTGTTTATTACATGCGAACATATAATTTATATATTATAGTCGTGTCGGACAAACTGGATCTATTTTAAACGTTAATATTAACCGAGGGGTCAATTAATCAATTTTGAAAAGCGAGACTTCAAAGCAATGAAGACTTTTGAAATTCACAAGACTTTAAAGTGATCACTTTTAGAAGACTTCGAATGGCTGAACAGATCTTCATGGAACTTTATAAGATTTCATCGGATTTTATGAGTCTTAGAATTTATGAGACTTCATGAAACTTCAGAAAACTTTGTGAGACTTCATTGAAATTCAACTGAACTTCGTACGACTGTATTGGAAATAATTTGGCTGCATAGATTTCGCGAGACTTCGCAGAGGATATCAGAGGGAAACTTTGAATAGCTTCACAGGACTTCATGGAACTTCGTGAAGCTTGACAAGATGATATAGGAATTTTCATAGAAGATTCAAGATTTCACAAAGTTTGTAGGAACTTAACAGACTTGAAAAAGTTTCATAGAATTTAATGGAGCTTCATGAGACTTCATTCAAACTAAAATTTATTGAATTTCATCAGGACTTCGTCAGACTTCATGGAGTATTGCGAGACTTCACGAGACTTCAGAGATATAAAATTATTTCAAGGACTTCAGAAGGCTTTAATCTGATGCAACTTCGAACTTCATTAGACTTTATGGTGCTTCGTGAAACTCTACGATATTTCTAAGATATCAAATCATTTCAAGGACCTCACAAGACATCGCAATACTTCACAGGACTCTGAGATTTTATCAACTTCGATGAAACTTCATCCAACTTGGTTAGACTTCGTTGAATTTACAGGTACTCCATGATAGTGAGAAGAATCTCTTTCGCCATCACCATTAGAAAATCAAATTTCGTGAAGCGGTCTCTGTACATCCGTTGAAAGCAACCTCATACAACAGTCACCGCCGTGGAGTCAATATATATATATATATACTGTGGCGAAGATAGAAAATAAAAAGTGTCACGTTTGAACGACGTTTACAGAGTTTTATTTGACGTCAATACGTAATGATGAATAGCTCGTGTGTTACTTCACGTCCATACGATATTTGTCCGACTCATAGAGTACATACCTACTAAATTCTCTATTTTAGAACGTGACGAAGGTGGAATGGGCGTGAGTGCGATAAGCTAGAACCCAAAACGTCTCACGCGTGTGTGTGTGTGTGTGTGTGTGTGTGTGGTACGTTGGTAGTTGCAATTACGGTAAATGTGGCTGTTTGCAATCACCTGAGCACCCCAGGGATTTGTCATCTGGTGCGAGGAATAAGACAGGAGGTTTTTAGCTTCCGGTGTCCAGTATGTACTGCTGCAGCTCTCGAGAGCAGCTCTTGCTTCAGGTTAGAGCTTTAGGTATGTATACCGCATAGTAAACCAACAATTCTGTATTACAAATGGCCGCAGTATACGTACCCTGCCACGGCCCGCCTCCGGGTTTACTCATTAACTTTTAATGCATTCTCACTGCATCTTACTCACGCGCGGTTGATAAAACACCAAAAGAACGATTTATTTTCATTTTTAAACACAAATAATCATCATCATACCCGTCACTGTGCAGTCATTACCACGGCGGAAGAACAGTAATCAAAAGAATCGAGACTTTCGAGATTTTCTCACTCTCACGAAAAAATTCCAAAGGATTTCGAAGATTTTCCAATTTCAATGCGTATCTGGGACTTGAAGAAGAAGAAGAAAACAAAATCTGGAGAATTTTGAGAAATCTGAAGAAAAAAAACCACAAGATTGAAGATCAAGCGATACCTACCAAAAAGAAAAATCTAGCAGACCTCAAAATCTAAAGAATTTTTAACAAAATCTGAGAATTGAAGAAACAAAAAACAAAAAATCTGCTCATTTCACAGAATTAGGAATCCCAACAAAATTTGAAAGAACTCTGAAGAAAAAAACATTTCCAAAGATTACGAAAAATTCTGAAATAATTAGAAAGGAAAAGATTTTGAAGGGTTACAAATTGGAAGAGTAAATATATATTCGAAGAACTTCGGTTGGCAACCAGAGATTTTAATTAACCACAAATTTGTTTCAATGACTTTCAAATAATTCTGAAGAGTCCTTCACAGTATTCCGAGGAATTACTGAGCAACAAAGCTCAGAAGAAACCGAAATTTGAAATGAAACTTGAGAGGACTTGGATCGATTTCCAAAAAAATCCCAAGACTCCAAAAACCAGCTTTGAAAAAATATTCCAAGTGAATTAAATTCCGAAATTGGGATTTGTCGAAATCGTTTAGCAGATTTAATTTTCGAATCACTGCACGTCCGCATAGAATTGACACACACGTGATACCGATCGTGGAAAATCGTATGCAGACGTCAGCTCGTTAAGCACCGACCACCGTGGTAGCGACTATTTCCTCCCAGCATCGAAATAGCTTAATCAGGATCGATTTCTTGCTAAAGCTATTGATACGACCCTATTAGGATCTGTAAATGTTCGATCGGGAGGCATCTCGGCCTCCGCAGGACTCCAGGACTCGAGGACCAAGAGGTCGCATCGATGACTATGGAGTGCCAACGGACGCCGAGCGTGCGATCGTCGGATTGAACGAAAAATTCACGATTCAAGATCGCAATTAAAATAGCTTCACGTTCCTGAGGACTTATTCCACAGACTCTCTTTAAACGGGCTTAAAGTAACTCTCTAGCGACTACTGATCATACGGTAAAACCACCTTGGGCTCACGCAAGTAGAAGGAAAAGTAGGTAATTAATGCGATTCTTACACAGACCAGCCTCCGCCGCGCCGATTTATCGGAAACGATCTCGAGGATATATCTTCGAACCTATACAGCATCCAACTTACCTGACTCTGCAATCTTAATTGAGTCGCTGGGGTTAATTTATTCTTTGAAGCTAATTAGAGCCGATCCCATCATTTTTCTTTTGTATCAAGTTTTACCGTAAAGGATTCATCCTGAACCGTTCTGTCCTACAGGAAATCGGAAGTCATTTTTATCGTGAGAATTCACGAAACTTTTCTTCTTTTTTCCGAGTGATTCGCAATAATTTTTAGAACTTTGAAACTTCTTCGAAATTTATTATTACCTATTTGAAGAATATATTTTTACTGTTTTTAACTTTCCGTTTCTCTGTTTTCAGAGAAAAAGGAAGTTATTGCCCGCACGGAAAAAAACCCTCAAGTTTGGGGGTATACCCTCAACATTGGGGATAAACCCTCAATAGTTCGGGGTTCACCTTTAACATTTGAGGGTTTACCTTCAATATTCCAGGGTTCACCCTCAACTTTCAGGGTAACCTCTAAATTTGAGGGTTACACCCAACTGTAGTCAAGGGTTTACCCCGAACTTTGACGGTAACCTCAAAATTTGAGGGTTACACCCAACTGTAGTTGAGGGTATACCCTCAACTTTGGCGGTAACCCCAAAATTTGAGGGTTACACCCAACTGTAGTTGAGGGTATACCCTCAACTTTGGCGGTAACCCCAAAATTTGAGGGTTACACCCAACTGTAGTCTGTAAGAGTTTCCCATAAACTTTTAGGGTAACCCCTAAATTTTGATGGTCACACCCAACTGTAGTTGAAGACATTTTACCCTCAACTTAAAGGATATACCCCAAAATTTGATGTTATAAATACTTATACACAATGGGACAAAAATTATTATATATGAAACCCTTGACTTGGGGGTTTACCCCCAGTTTTGGGGTACCCTCGACTTGAGGGTTCACCCCCAATTTTGGGGTAAACCCTTGACTTGGGGGTTCACCCTCAATTAAGGGGTACGAATTTACCCCTTAACGATTGAGGGTTTTTTTGGGGGTAAATTTGGGGGTTATTTGAGGGTTTTTTTCCGTGAGGGTGTGATCAATCCGAAAATGAAAAGTTAAGTTTTCACTAAATCTTCACGTTTCGAGGTCCAAAGAATCACCTCCGGCTATTTTCAGTTTGACGTCTGTGTGTGTGTGTGTGCGTGACCACATTTTTGTCCGCGCGATATCTCGAGAACGCGTGGTCGGATTTCGATCAACTTGAGCTCAATCGACGGGGCTTTTCTTAACTTAGATCTGATTAGATTTTGGCTTCGATCGGATTAGTACTTTTTGAACTATTCAAATAACAAAATTCTAAAAAACACAACAAAAATGACGATATCTTGAGAACGAATCGACGGATTTCAATAAAATTTGGTACCATATGGTTATTTTGATCGCTGATCACGAATTTGAAGTCAGTTTTGCAAAATTTTCATTTGGCGTATTCGATATGCTGCTAAAAAAACTAAAAACATTTCGATTCGGATGAAACTTGGTACTCGTAGGTTTTTTGGGTCACTGATCACGAATCTGAAGTCAGATTAGCGAAATTCGAAATGGCGAGTCCGATTTGCTGGGAAAAATACTAAAAACATTCGAAATCTTACGGAAATTTGTACTCGAAGGTTTTTTGAACCGCTGATCAAGAATCTGAGGTCAGATTTACAAATTTCAAAATAGCTCAGAACAAAATGAAAAACGGGAAGTTCGAAGGCTGGCTCATAGTCAGCCCAAACCCGCTTGTTTCGTTTTGGGCTCCAAAAGAAGAGTTTTTGGGGTTTTCGTTTGGGCTGAGGGATCGCGGTAAGACTCCCAGATGTCGACGTGTAAACGATGAGAGATGGCGAAAATATGTGCATAACTTTACCCCAGAGAACTACAATGGAATGTTTCCAGCCCATAAATTCTATCTCGATTCCCTACAGAAACTCGACATTCTGTTGTGTGTAACGCGTTTGAAATTGCCAGGTATATAAGTTATAAGATCGTATCTCTTCTCCGTTACACACAGACTCTCGATAAATAGAACGAGACGAATTAATTTGTCCTAATGTCTCAATTAATTCAACCACCAATAACCCGGTCCAGGGCTGAAAAAAATCTACGAGAAAAAAAGAAGAAGTTTTTTTCCTACATCAAATTTCATTAGCAAATATCATCTATATTCAGATTATGCAGACCATTTTTTCCAGTCATTGTCTTACGATTTTTTTTCATTCATTTTTTGTTGCAGAATTCTTCTCATTAATTTGGTTTTTTTTTGTGCAATTTTTGTCAATTTTTTTTTCTACATTTTTCCTCATTCATTTTTTTCAAAAGTTTCCTTGGTTATTTTTCCACAATTTTTCTTAGTCATCTTCTCACAATCTTTCATTGTCTGACCCAATTTTCTCACGATTTTTCTCATCAATTCTTTTTCCACGATTTTTCTCATTCTTTTTCTCAAAAATTTTCTTAGTTATTTCTCTAAAATTTTCCTCAATCGCTGAGCTGCGCGCGCATCCTTCTGCGCAGGACTAGGCAGAGGGAGGGGGGGGAACCCTATAATCGTCAAATAGCCGAGGTCGATCTGTTTCAATCGGTCGAATAGGCGAGGTTCTACTGTAAAAAAGTGTATATTTCTTCGTTCATCATAATTTCACTAAAAAAAAGTATAAAGCAAATCGAAATCGAAGTCGTTGACCGATAATTATAAAGTGCATCAATAAAAATAATCATGTTCCATATACACTTTGCTGTAATCTGAGCTCACGGTTGTCTCTTTTGATCGATGCAGTAATTAAAGTACGAAGAGAGCAGAGTTACTATATACATGTGTGATTCTAACTGTAACATATATCGAATATAACGCGTTATTACGTAGAAGCTGGGTATATATCGACGTGATCGTCGTTTGGATGGATTTCTTTCTTCATATCACATCGTGTCTTCTGGAGGCTCGGGGCGGGCGCCTCAGGCGGGGTTTGTCTCGTTTCGGACTTATGGCGAAGAATCGAAGTTGATTACTAATTAACGATACTCTTTCTCGTGATTCGAAAATCATGTTTTCTACATCGATTCCTGACACAATAACCCTTGATTGAACTTTTACGGTATTTTACAAAAGATATTTATCCCCCTCTCACACTGTCACACACTGATACATCCATCGATATTTTTCTATAGATACATGATCGATTCATCTTACCATTCGACACTGCCGCTGATCCTCATTCAATTCCACTCCTCCCACTTATGGTATCCCAAGAATTTGACTCACCTTCGTGCATCATCATCGCGTAGTCATTATCACGGTTATTTAAAACCGGTTTTCTTCAATAAGAAACAAACATAAAAATATTTGAAATATTTGTTGCAGTATTTTACACACACCTCGGTCGATTCGTTTATAAACTTCAAATTTATCTGATTATAATATGCAGAGAAATCATAATTTCAACTATTAGCTACTTAATTGTCATTATTAATTTTCAGCTGCGAGACTGTGTCACTTGAATCATACCGATTTACACGGTTTTTTTTTCTTTCGACGTGACGATCGATTCTGAATATTCTAGAAAATAAAATTCTAAGAGATTTCTTTCAATCCAGATAAAAGATCGTACCGATTTTCCGGTTTCTTTGGATGTAGCGACGATTTTTATTATTTTTTTCGTCTAATACAGTGGATCTGATTTTTGTTTTGTGGAATAAGATCGTAGGACTGTTTTTTTACAGTTTCAAATCGGAAGCTGTACCGATTTTCCGGTTTCTTTGGACGCAACCATTGAGAATGCACCAATTTTCAATAATCTGGAAAGCAAATGAAGAATATTTTACAAATTTTTCAGCGAGAAAGATTTTTGGTGAAAAAAAAAGTAAATGTTACCGATTTTTCAGTTTCTCTTTGACCCGATGATAACATTTTTTCAAACTGATTCTCAATTTCTATGAGATTTTGTAAAACTGACATTTTTTATTCAAATATCCACTGAGAGAAATTTGAGGGAAAAGAAAAAGGCATACCGATCTCCATTTTTCAACAGATTTTCAATCTTCCGGAAAGTGAATCATTGGGGACTCTATGATTGAGGTGAGATGAAACTAGATTGAAAATCGAAAAGAATTTACGTCGTAATTATCTGTTGAAACTGATATATATATATATATATATATATATATATATATATATACTAGGGGGGCTTCGCCCCCCTGCGCGCTTCGCGCGCCAACCCCCCAATTCAGGTTCTAGATAGGGAAATGAAGATGAAAAAAAAATTTGAAAAATGTATATGGAATGAAAAAAGATTGATTTTATTTTGAAATGCGCCACACTGTGTAGGATAGGAAAAATAGGCGCCAACCTCCCGACTCGGGTTGATAGTATATTATTTTATACAAAGTCACCACGAAGTGACAAAATAGGATAGGGTTGTACAAGATTTTTAAGAATCTTGGTACAAACGGTTCACGCGCCTATTCCCCGGCACGGGCTAAAAAAAAAAATCTTTACGGATTACGGTATGGAGTGATGAACGAAGCGAGCGTCGCAGATTTTTATACATGTTTCGGAATAGGACGAAAAATGGCGTTCGAATCAATTTCGAATGGAATGAAACCTTTCAACGAATTGAAAAGAATCACTGTGTTACGTACTACAGAGAATAAAGATGGGGACAGGATTGTAATGACACTATTATCGTTTCCACACCACTATAAGTGCATGATGTAGTAGATAATTCGGCGCGTTTTTTTTATAGTGGTATCCCCAGTAGGCATAATCCACTGGTCGCTCTGAATTTTACATTACAATGATGTCTAAAAAAGTTGAGAATGGTATAACTCACGTAAGAATTCATCCTTCGTCACTGAAAAAAAAAATGTACATCCGTGACTAAACTATTGACTCTAATCCAACAATGGAGAAGATGTTGAAAGTTTGAATGTTTACAAAATTGTAGGTTACAAAATTTCCGGCCAAACGATATTCCTTATACTTGTGAATTCCTCTGAATCAATTTCTATGAACAATTTTTCTGGATTCCTGCACCGTGAAAGGGCTACGTATAATTGGCCATGGGAAAATAATGGTTTACGAAAATATATCCCTACGCTTTCAAAACTCTGACCTTGAGATTTATTTATCGTCATCGCAAATGCTAACATAATTGGAAATTGCTTACGGTATAGGTTGAACGGCAAAGACGAATGCTCTCCAGTGTCTAACGTGACTCTGGGAATGAACGCAAAATTTCCCTGTTGATGTCCAGTAATAATTATTGCTTTAATGTTGAATTTATATAGTGCCACAATTTTCAACCTAGTGCCATTGCAGAGTCCATCACTAATGCTTAAGTTCCGAATGAGCATTACAATGGCCCCAACTTTTAATGTTAATTTGTGAACCGGTAATCCGGGAAATTTTAAAGAATTTAAGTAGTCTACCGGGTAATTTAACTGTACATCTTCTTCGGATTGATCCATGCCTTTATGTCGCGCAGAGTCTATACTATAATAAATTTTTTCTGTAGTTTGAAGCCTGTTAAGAATTTTATCATTCAATCTTGCCACATCTTCATTGTGGCATGCCAAAATTGTGCTATTTGAAAAATCAGTTTCCTCGTCTACGTCCGAACCGTAAATTTTTGTGCAAATATCGTCTGTTCTTTGGCTGTCCGGTACATCTAATGATTCAATTGCTCCTTCACCTATTTGCAATAAAAAGTCCGAGAATTCTTTTTGACACGATCGCATATTTTTTTTCAATTTCAAAATCTTGAAGTTGGGCCACAAATTCGAATACTTGATGGTTTCTCTGACTATCGATGACCTACAACTATTTTTTACTACAGGTAAAATCTGTCTGAAGTCTCCGCCCAATATTACTAATTTTCCCGCAAATGGTGAATTCTCAATACTACAACAATCTCTTAATGTTTTCTCCACTATTTCTAAAGCTTTTTTTGGTATCATCGACGCTTCATCCCAAATCAAAACATCACATTCACGTAATTTTTGTTTATCAGATTGTAACTTCAAAAATGTTGTTTCTATATTTGATAAGTCTAAAGGTAACCTAAAAGTTCGATGACTTGTCATGCCGCCCGGTAGTAATATTGAAGCAATACCCGTCCAAGCCATCGATAGTACTTTTTTTCCATTGCCGAGAAAATAGTGTATTAATGTTTTATACAAAAAAGTTTTACCCGTTCCACCCGGGCCGTCAATGAAAATCATACCGTCTTTTGTGCCTGTTACGTAATCGAAAATATAAGATTGATCTTCATTTAGTTGATCAATCATTACCAAGAATTTATCTTTATTATTTTTTTTTATTTCTTCTACATCGTCTATACTATTTTCAATTTCAATGTCTGATGGTTGAGGTAATCCAAAATCCAAACATGATACATTTTCCTTTTTCAAAATCTCGTTTATATCGTGTAAAGCCCGTGTCTCGTGATTATCGAGAAAACCCTCACAAAAATTGTTTTTAAACTTTTCCCAAATCTTGAAAGACGAAGGTGTACTATCGGCTATGAGAAACCAAGCAAAAAATTTTCTTAATTGTTTCGGCAGCATGATAGAACAGGCTTCTTCGAAAATTTTGTAAATTTCGTCGTCACTTTCTACTAATCCCATGGCCAAAGCGGTTTCTCTAAATGTAGCATATTTTATATTTTCGTGAAATTCCAAATCATCGAAAGAGGTTGCACCTACAATTCTGTTCAAAATTAACTTTAAATGAAATCTTTCAATATCTTTCGGACTCACACTATTCAAGCGACCAATTGTATTTGAAAATTTGGTTCGTTTTATCCAAATTTTTTTACTTGTGTCGAAAGAGTAGTATTTTGGTATATTACGATACTGAATTTTTTTAGCATGTTCGTCTTTACGGTTTAATTTGAACCATGCTGTCAAAGTTGTTCCAGTTTCCTTTTTCAATGCCTCTTCTTCCCTGTCCTCTTCGAAGAGAATTTGTTGTTGGTTCTTCGTATGTACTGCTAAGCGGGTGACAGAATGTGACCTTCGGGAAATCGGCAACTCTTCGATCCTCCAAGCAGCTTCCGCAGGGCTGACGTATCGGGCATCAAGAAATTTTGCGATTTCGTCGTGTGTTTCTTCTGGACTTGAATTTTTTGTCTTTTCTGTGTTTTCTTTCTGTACTTTTAAGTATGCTTTATCGTGGCCTTTATGTAAGTACAAAAAAAGGTATTTAATACTATGAATTGAAGCACAATAATGTATACATATATGACATTCGTACGTCAATAACAATACATCATTGTACGGGACAACCATAGAATTATCTACTCTCACAAACTTATCTCCCACCCTTGCGTTATACACGTAATGTCTATCCCTATTATCCCTCCGTCTATATTTTGGATATCCATTCTTTTCAAACTCGGTGAAATCACAAAATTCTTTCGGAAATTTTTTAGAACAAACTTTTGTATCTGTATCGTAACACGGAGAATTTTCAGTATGAGGGCCGTGCAACATATGCTTCATGACCAATGACTTTAATTTATCGTTATTCTCGGGGATCTCGGCACTAATATGTTTATCAATGTCATCAGGGTTCGTCAGTTTGTTGTTATAATGTAGCACAAATACTATATGTGCGTGAGGCAAACCTCTTTTTTGAAATTCGATTGTGTACACGTATGATAAGACTTTTCCAAAGATTTTGCCACTCATTATGTGATCAACAATCGCACGTAATTTTAAGTAAAATAGCCGGACAGTTATGTTTGGAATGTCATTGAGTGCTGTTCCAGGAGGAAAATTTTGAAGTATTCTTTTGAACTCCGGCCAATTCGGATTACAAGTAATTGTGACAAATAAATCTGGCCTACCAATTTCACGTACCATAGCCATAGCATCCTGATAATTTTGTTGCATGTGCCTTGGACTTCCGATATATGTTGATGGTAAAATAAATAAATTTCCCAAACGTTCTTTAGATTCGAAATTACTGGAATCATTGGATGCGCTATGTGAAACATGATCCATCAAACCCTGATAACATTCTATTCGTAAATTTTTTTGGTTGTATCGAAAGTAGTTTAGTCTGTTACTTTCGATTATTATAAATGCTTGTATGATATATTGTTGTGTTAAACGTCCACAAAATAAAATCGGGTTGAATTTATTTTTGGGTCTATACGCCAAACGATATGAATAGTACTGTAAAGCAGTCAACCTTTTGGTACTATTTTTATTTTGTTTGATTGATGGACTCCATCCTAAATCGCCGGAGGGAAATATAATAGGGAAAGTCATCGGATCTAGATGGCATGACAACTTGTTCAAAACATCAATACCCGTATCATTTTTCGGATCATTTTTAGGATATACACACAAATCGAAATTACACGGAATTTGACCGTCTTTAGAAATTATTAAGGCGGCACATTCTGCAGTTACCGGTGCGTTATAGACATGTTTGCTCAGAGATGGATGTCGAGTGAAGTATAAGGAATATTCTGGAAGAGTCTTGTCTTTGGATAATTCGTGTAAACTTTTGTACTTCATAGCATACGGATTATTATTTAATACTTTAGTTATAATTTCAACATGTTCTTTCACCAAATTCTCATTATTTTTTAATCTCTCCTGA
>JAEUYN010001200.1:0-43558 GCA_018257835.1 Euura lappo | reverse complement strand
GCAGATATTCACTCACATGGGTAGCAAGTAACTATTTTTTCGTACCGAAATTTTGAAATATCCACCCCTCGACGATACTGCGCGGCATCCGAGGGTCCTACAAGTACGATGTAGGATCGTGGGGCAGATATTCCCTCACATGCGTCGCGAATAACTATTTTTTCGTACCGAAATTTTGAAATATCCACCCCTCGACGATACTGCGCGGCATCAGGCGGTCCTACAAGTACGATGTAGGATCGTGGGGCAGATATTTCCTCACATGGGTCGCGAATAACTATTTTTTCGTACCGAAATTTTGAAATATCCACCCCTCGACGATACTGCGCGGCATCAGAGGGTCCTACAAGTACGATGTAGGATCGTGGGGCAGATATTCCGTCACATGGGTCGCCATACGCCATTTTTTCGTACCGAAATTTTGAAATATCCACCCCTCGACGATACTGCGCGGCATCAGAGAGTCCTACAAGTACGATGTAGCATCGTGGGGCAGATATTCCCTCACATCGGTCGCGAATAACTATTTTTTCGTACCGAAATTTTGAAATATCCACCCCTCGAAGATACTGCGCGGCATCAGAGGGTCCTACAAGTACGATTTAGGATCGTGGGGCAGATATTTCCTCACATGGGTCGCGAATAACTATTTTTTCGTACCGAAATTTTGAAATATCCACCCCTCGAAGATACTGCGCGGCATCAGAGGGTCCTACAAGTACGATTTAGGATCGTGGGGCAGATATTCCCTCACATGGGTTGCGAATAACTATTTTTTCGTACCGAAATTTTGAAATATCCACCCCTCGACCATACTGCGCGGCATCAGAGGGTCCTACAAGTACGATTTAGGATCGTGGGGCAGATATTCCCTCACATGGGTTGCGAATAACTATTTTTTCGTACCGAAATTTTGAAATATCCACCCCTCGACGATACTGCGCGGCATCAGAGGGTCGTACAAGTACGATGTAGGATCGTGGGGCAGATATTCCCTCACATGGGTCGCGAATAACTATTTTTTCGTACCGAAATTTTGAAATATCCACCCCTCGACGATACTGCGCGGCATCAGAGGGTCCTACAAGTACGATGTAGGATCGTGGGGCAGATATTCCCTCACAGCGGTCGCGAATAACTATTTTTTCGTACCGAAATTTTGAAATATCCACCCCTCGACGATACTGCGCGGCATCAGAGGGTCCTACAAGTACGATGTAGGATCGTGGGGCAGATATTCCCTCACATGGGTCGCGAATAACTATTTTTTCGGGCCGAAATTTTGAAATATCCACCCCTCGACGATACTGCGCGGCATCAGAGGGTCCTACAAGTACGATGTAGGATCGTGGGGCAGATATTCCCTCACATGGGTCGCGATTCACCATTTTTTCGTACCGAAATTTTGAAATATCCACCCCTCGACGATACTGCGCGGCATCAGAGGGTCCTACAAGTACGATGTAGGATCGTGGGGCAGATATTCCCTCACATAGGTCGCGAATAACTATTTTTTCGTACCGAAATTTTGAAATATCCACCCCGCGACGATACTGCGCGGCATCAGAGGGTCCTACAACTACGATGTAGGATCGTGGGGCAAATATTCCCTCACATGGGTCGCGAATAACTATTTTTTCGTACCGAAATTTTGAAATATCCACCCCTCGACGATACTGCGCGGCATCAGAGGGTCGTACAAGTACGATGTAGGATCGTGGGGCAGATATTCCCTCACATGGGTCGCGAATATCTATTTTTTCGTACCGAAATTTTGAAATATCCACCCCTCGACGATACTGCGCGGCATCAGAGGGTCCTACAAGTACGATGTAGGATCGTGGGGCAGATATTCCCTCACATGGGTCGCGAATAACTATTTTTTCGGGCCGAAATTTTGAAATATCCACCCCTCGACGATACTGTGCGGCATCATAGGGTCCTACAAGTACGATGTAGGATCGTGGGGCAGATATTCCCTCACATGGGTCGCGAATAACTATTTTTTCGTACCGAAATTTTGAAATATCCACCACTCGACGATACTGCGCGGCATCAGAGGGTCCTACAAGTACCATGTAGGATCGTGGGGCAGATATTCCCTCACATGGGTCGCGAATAACTATTTTTTCGTCCCGAAATTTTGAAATATCCACCCCTCGACGATACTGCGCGGCATCAGAGGGTCCTACAACTACGATGTAGGATCGTGGGGCAAATATTCCCTCATGGGTCGCGAATATCTATTTTTTCGTACCGAAATTTTGAAATATCCACCCCTCGACGTGCTGCGCGGCGTAGAGGGTCCCTACAAGTACGATGTAGGATCGTGGGGCAGATATTCCCTCATGGGTCGCAGATAACTATTTTTTCGTACCGAAATTTTGAAATATCCACCCCTCGACGATGCTGCGCGACAGCAGAGGGTCCTACAAGTACGATGTAGGATCGTGGGGCAGATATTCACTCACACGGGTCGCGAGTAACTATTTTTCGTACCGAAATTTTGAAATATCCACCCCTCGACGATACTGCGCGGCATCAGAGGGTCCTACAAGTACAATGTAGGATCGTGGGGCAGATATTCCCTCACATGGGTCGCGAATAACTATTTTTTCGTCCCGAAATTTTGAAATATCCACCACTCGACGATACTGCGCGGCATCAGAGAGTCCTACAAGTACGATGTAGGATCGTGGTCGGATAAATAGTTTTTGAGTAATTGAATTTTTAATTATTTCATGCACTATTTTTCGGAAGGGCTGGATGCTCTGGAAGTTGTCCGATTTTGATTCGCAAAACGGATTTTGAAAATAGAAGTAGGTATAGTACTTTGCAACGTCAATCTTGATTTTCCGTTAAAATGTTGAAAAATAGGTGAAAAACACCTGCAAACATGACCAAAAACGGCCGAGCGCTCGAGCGCGGTCGAGTAGTGGGGGGCAGCCGGCCGAATCGGGGAAGAGCGTATACACACACGCCTGGCCGCAGCACGCTTGTAGTATGTATACTTCCCCGACTCGGCCGGGTACCTCCACCACATAGGCGCTACATCTTCAAAAATGGCGGAGTTATGAATTTTTGAAAAAACGCTCATTTTTCCGGTTTTTCCCATTTTTCTCCGTTAATAATGGTCCAATCGATTCGGACAAGCGCTCATTTTGTTCGTCTTTTCATTTTCTACAATTTGTCTCTTGAAAGCGTCAACGTAGCTCCATTGGTTCAGATTTTACAAGCAAAAAACCAAAAAAAACCGTTTTTTTTGTGTTTTTGATTTAAAAAAAAAAAAGTAATGATATTTGCGAGTCGAAAACTTATCACTAAACATCCACAGACCACCCCACGTAACCCCCCACTCGCGGTTTTCTTCTACTATTTTTGTCACGAAAAAATCTCTATTGCCTGGCCTAACCCGACGATATTGCGCGACAGCAGAGGGTCCTACAAGTACGATGTAGGATCGGGGGGCAGATACCCTAGCAGATTCATTTACACCACTTTTCCTGGTGCAATTCTGGTGTATTTTTGGCGTGGTGTTATTTTGGTGTGATATAGGTGGTATTTCAGTGACACACTGCAATCCGTCTAAAATTACCCCAAAATTGCACGGTGTGGTTTTGAATTTTTCACACTACTTTCACAGCAATTTCACACCAACTAATTTTACACTGGTTTTACACCCGACCGATTTTTCACCGATTTTATACTAATTTTTCACCCCACCGATTTCACACCGACTTTACACCGATTTTACATCCACCCATTTTACACCGATTTTAGACCGATTTTACGCCAATGGCACGCCTTATCTAATTAGATCGAAGTGTACTAACTTCTTTGAAAATGGAAAGTCAATCAATCATATCAAAGCTTATGACCCTAAAACTTGGTTATATCACTATTATGAAGTTCCGTAACTCAGTCGGTAGCGTCACTGCTTGCAAATTCGAACGACGGCGGTCGATCTCGACTCAGGTAGGGGAGACCGGGGCTAGTTGTCACACTTTTTACTCTCTGATTTTTAGAATTTTTCCAAATTTTTTTTTCGCAAATCTTGAGATGGGGTATTGTAGATGCATCCTTTGCGCACCTACAGAAAATTTTTGGTTATTCTAAAGCAAGTCTAAGTAGGTTTTTTCGAATTTTCAAAAAAATTCGCGGAGTGTGACAACTTGCCCCGAGGCGGGGTAAGTTGTCACAGACCCCGGGGTAAGTTGTCCCGAGTATTTTAAATGGCGAAAACGGGTTTCATTGTATTGTCTCCGGAAACCACGAAACAGTTAACCTAGACTCCGAACACCCCACAAACCATGCGAAATCCCACCCAGACTCCGATAATCTTGAGAAAGTTGACCTCAACTCAAAAAACCATGGTAAGTCAAAATGGGGTGAGTTTTTACACGTGACAACTTGCCCCAATAGTTTTGTGACAACCTGCCCCAACTCGCTATTTTGTTTAAAAATTTGCACATCTTGCTGACCCGCCATTCAAATATCAACAATATGTACATCAAATGAAAGCGTTAAGAATAATCTTTCCGAATATCGTGTAGCGAAATTTCTCAAGGCAGTCTAGAAAATGAGAAAAAACATATTAGAAGATGGAAAATAATTACTTTTCCGGTCCGATTTCAGTTTATCGATCACTGCGAGGCCGAATATGATGCGATATTCAATTTAATGACATTAGTTTGTTTCAAACATCGAACTACAACTTTGATCTATAGCACCGTTCGATCTGTTATCTAGCGGTGGAGATATGGACACTGTGACAACTAACCCGTGTGACAACTAGCCCCGGTCTCCCCTATCCCTTTTTTTTCTCGAATATCCGTTTTGTGTGCAATGGATGTAAAATCGGTGTAAAATTAGTCAAGTGTAAAATGAGTGTAAAATTAATTGGTGTGAAATTGGTGTGAAAATAGTGTGAAAAATTCAAAACCACACCGTGCGATTTTGGTGTAATATTGGACACAAGATGGTGTTTTACCGAAATATCACCAAATTTACACCATTTTTAACTGTGTATTTTCGGTGTATTTTTGGCGTAACCGATGAGTGAAAAAATCGCGTTTTCTAACGAAATGGTCTGAAATTCGAATTTTCACGCGTACCAACGCCTAACGTTCCAACGTCATAACAATCCAAATTGCAGGCGTGACCATCACTGGGCCATCACATGAGCAAAATCGGTTTTTGATCAGTGACACGTCATAATTGAGCGAATATTACGTAATAAAAGCGCCTGAAATGTGGCAGCCGAACTTACGCGGCAATAAAGTATCCCTACTGTTTTATCGACTGACTCGGCTCAATCCACTGAATTCTATAATATACTGGAACTAAATTTACAATTTATCGCCTATAATTCAGCAATTTTATTTTTACAAATAATTAAATAAATGGTTATATTCTACAAATCATAAAAATATTGGAACATTATATTTTATTCTTGGATTTCGATAAACCCAGTATATTATAGAATTCAGCGGATTGAGCGAAGTCAGTCGA
Source organism: Euura lappo (assembly GCA_018257835.1). Taxonomy (NCBI): domain Eukaryota; kingdom Metazoa; phylum Arthropoda; class Insecta; order Hymenoptera; family Tenthredinidae; genus Euura; species Euura lappo. Next base: position 38,047 of record JAEUYN010001200.1, on the reverse strand, counting down.
TAAAACAGTACAGATACATTATTTACGCTTAAGTTCAGCTGCCGCCTTTCAGGCGCTTTTATTACGTAATACGTGACTCAACCCACGAATCATCGAGGATATTTGATACCGACCGATGGTAAAGTAGTGAAAGTAAAGAGAACAATATTTCAAGCAGACGACAGAAAATCTCGATGTTTGATTGGCTATAGTTTGTTGGTTTGTAGCGAGTGTGCCAATGAATTTGACGTAAGTGCGAGAATCCATCTGCGACAATCCGTCGTCTGTAACTGTATCACCAGTACGTCAAAATTTTTAATAGTGTTTCGAGAAATCGTTATTTCGGGGTGACGCTTCTAGCGTCCACATGACAAATAATTGAACACTGTACACAGGTTCGATCTTATTCGAAAGATTGAACCATTGGTGTCGATAAATAATAACGATGATAAATCCGGCCTTGAAACCTAACCAAAAAGAAAAACATAGTATATCAAAAATTGTCTCTTACCGTTCGATTGGCAGCTAAAAAACAAAGATTACATAATTCACTGGTTGACATTATCGTGAAACAAAACCCGACATGTCATCGATAGGTCGACCCGGAATTTGCACAAATTTAATCAGCAGTGCAAAATACAGGTTCAGCACGAGCTCCGCGTCCTTCAAATCTCACTACGACACTCTGGGCATACATCCTAAGTCGACTCAAAACGATATAAAAAGCGCCTACTACGAACTCACCAAGCTCTACCATCCGGACAAGAACAAGACCGAAGGAGCCAAGGTCAAGTTCCGCGACGTAACCACCGCCTATGAAATCCTGGGTAATTATAAGTCGAGGAAAATGTATGACCGAGGAATGCGACCGGACGAGAGAAACGTAGACAACAGAAACCCCGAGGAGAAGAAGAAGGAAGATGCACAGACTCGATTCTACAGATCCAGAATGAAGAGGAGCCACGTTCCCGCACCTGACGGTCGAACCCCGATTTACAACTTTGACGAGTGGGCCAGAGCCCACTATGGGGATCTGATGAACCAGAATATGAAGGCAAAGGAACTGTGGGAGCACAGGAGGATGTTTCAAGAAGAGCACAAACTCCACGCAGAGAACAATAAAATATGGACTCCGCTAATCGCGATCCTATTACTGGTCAGTACTATGACGTACACCATGATGCTGGACCGGAATATGGATAAGAACAGACTCTCGCATAGTGCACGAGCACAGACCTCTGGCGGAGAGAGTAGCGAAGGGAAAGAAAGTTCTCGCACGTCGGTCAAATGAACCGTTCGTTTAGGGATACTTGAATTAGTTGCTAATTAATTATTGTAAATAATAGTAAAATTAATAACATACGAATATAGCAAGAGGGAAAAAAGAAATCCTGTTCTATACAAATAAAAAATACTTTATTTAAAAATCTTAATTTTCTTTCTTTCTTTTATAACAAACCCAATTGATATAGGATATACATATTTATTATACTTTTTATAATGATTTTTTTTTTTTTTTTGCTTTTCGATCTGTGGTAATTAACATGAAGCTGAAGCTAGCAGCCATTCAATAAAAATGAGACAACGGGGGGCGATAGAATCTTAATCTTGTAAAATATCATGTAAAGGAATACTTCCACGAAATTATAGATATTAATCTGTACTGCGTAATTATTTCAGGAGAACTTGGAAATTTTCAGCTTCTGACTATCGCTGCTAGGTCCAGCTTCACGTAATTAACGCGGCTTATTAATGTTATTACATCAATCAACAATAATTCATGATCTCAATATTTTTTATCAACAAAAAGTGGACTCGTAATTATATCCCCAGTCGTGCTCAATTGGCAAGCGTCAACGATCTACCAAAGTTCAAAATCATTTTTACTCTCTTAGCAAGGCAAGTAGGTACTCGGACAGACGATAATAAACGTTCACAATAATGTGCGTCAGGCACGACTAAATGCCCAAAAATGATAAAAATACCTAATGGGAAAAACGTAAATATATGTGTATTTGGTACTACGCTATGTCATCGTCGTTATCATTACGTCTGTATCTTTATACCTCTTTTTATTTCCTCCGTCTTATCAATCTGGGAATTCTCAAATATCAACGGTAACACGGTAAGGTTGAAAATTATCCCAATACGCATATTTAAATAATTTTCAACGGAGGCGTCTTATCGTAGGATCTCGCTCTGGGTATGGCATCGAATCTCTCAATCGTTTCAGCTGGTCTGCAAATGCGATAAAAACATTATCGTAGCCGAATGAAAACGTACGAGCGTCAATCTCACCAATAATGTAGAAAATCAGTACGGCCGATACATGGGTGGAACTGGCATGGGCATGCCTACGGCCCCTGTGGGATAAGGAACGGAGTGTCCCATCCCTGGGTAACCGCCGGTCGTAGGATATCCCAAATTCGCTGAAGGCCGAGGCTTGAGCATGATTTCCTTCATTTTATCCACCTTCACTTTTCTCAGATGCATTATCTTACGACGTGATAAAAATTGCTCCAAAAATTCGTCCACCTCCATTTCCTCGTTCATGAACTTCTCCTTTATTTTCTGAAAACGAGACAAAGAGAATGAAACAAAGACTCGTTTCCTGTTATTATCGTGTCAAATGTACCTCCGATTCCTCCTCGATCTCCGCCGCAGATGTTTGGAGCAGGGCTAACGCCGTGTCGACGGACATGGTGCCGGATTGTTCCTCTGCGATTAATAAATACAATGAAAATATGATAATCGTAAACGGCAGAGGGACTCACTGAGTTTATTGAGTTTCTCCATAACGCTGGAGCAGAGTGTGCTCCCTTTCTCGCTCAGTTCTCTTATAGCTTGCTTTCCCTCTTCCAATTTAGGTTTATTCGAGAGGTTGAATTCGGCCATGGATCTGTTGCTGGCCATGAGCATTTCTCTTTCGGCATCTTGGTCCTTGAACTATGAATTTTCGGCTTGATATTTGATGTATTTTATTCGAGGTGAGTAGGAAAACCTAACCTAACCTGTTTGACGTCTTTGACGATTGACTCGAACTTGTCATCGTCGTTGAGGAGCTCTTTCAGCTCGTCGTTTTCCAGATGAGAGAGCAGCCCCAATGCGGCTACTATGTCGGGTTCCTGGTTGCTCATTTTTACCAATATTCAATGTTCAAGAGATCGTTTGATCGTTCTTTACAAGTTTACGCTCGATTACAGACAGTCGTGGCGTCACGCTCACCCACACGCACATGACGCATATGACGGGTCACGGGATGACGCATTCAACACTATCATGCAACAGCTGATTGAGATTGTACGGAAGCCCGGTGGGGACATCTATGTACAGACATACACACTCAGTTCGTACCCGGCTTCAACCGACTGACTGACTCAGTCAGTCAGTCAGCACGGCGCATAGTTTTTTTTTTGTTTTTTTTTTAAGCAAATTTTATCTTGAAACTGATTACAATTATTTGTTTCAAACTTTAGATAGATAAATATATATTATCCAATAATTTTTGAATGCATATCATTTGTTATTGTTAACTATTATTCCAATTTACGGTGGGAACATTTATGAACAGACACACCAACTGACACAGTATGGCGGCCGTACACCCGATGAACTTATTTTTCCGCACGCCGTGCGTAAAGTTCGATTTTACTTAATTTATCGCTCAGAGCAGTTCCTTACCATAAGAATGAATATAGTTGCAGGAACAATGTGTATCGCTACAGCAGCAATGTGTATCGCTACAGTAGCGATATCATCCATAGTTACTTCGAACTGTCACACCTTTATCTAACATAACCTCTTTTGCGAGAAAAAATTTAGACACTTTCTCGTATTAAAGTCAAAATTATAAACGCCAAATAACTAACTGGTCTATCTGTAAGTCAATTTATGATCTGAATACACTGTCATTACGTCGTCTATACACTGTCATCGTTGCAGAAAATAATATTTATATCACTCCGTGCGTAAAGTGCGACTTTACGCACGCGAGCGTGCGTATAATCGGACTTCACCCACGTTTGTGATATAAAATTTGGTTCGATACATGTGCAAAAGTCGTTTTTCCACTCGTGAGATTGTCACCCTCGCTTTGCTCGGGCGACAAACCTCCCACTCGTGCGAAAACAAACCTTTTGCACTAGTATCGTAATATACTATTCTTGTATCGCTCCTGCAGCGATACGTGTTCTTCTAGCAACTTTAAGAGCATGCTACAGTCATTTTTTTACTCTTCTTTACCGACCTTACCCAGTTTTCACTTGTTTTCACTGATAGCAAAGCCTACGCGTCACGAGCGCGGAAAAGGAACCAAGAGTGCAATTCTAGATGAAATTCCGAAGATATTCATCGGAAAACTTCTTTGTTTCATGCAACAATGAAGACGTATTCTTTTAAACTGCACAAAATGGTAATTGTCGATGTCAAGCGGGCGAGACTCACAATCATGGCCGCGACCACCGCTTGACATCGACAATTACCATTTTGTGCATTTTAAAAGAATACGTCTTCATTGTTGCATGAAACAAAGAAGTTTTCCGATGAATATCTTCGGAATTTCATCTAGAATTGCACTCTTGGTTCCTTTTCCGCGCTCGTGACGCGTAGGCTTTGCTATCAGTGAAAACAAGTGAAAACCGGGTAATGTCGGTAAAGAAGAGTAAAAAAATGACTAGCATGCTCTTAATGACTCTAGGCCACAACTTTGAACTGCGCACTTCGAACTGCGCATCGAAGTCGCGGTTTAAAGTCTTTATACCGCAACTTGAAATTTAGCGATATGAAATGCCGCTTGGTGGATCGAAAACAGGCGTTAAAACGTGATTTTCTAATGCCTGTGGCGTAAAATAAGATTTTTGTTTTCCAATTTCAATTTTTATTTTTATGGTCACTATTTAGTACAGGATTAGTGTTTTAATTACGGGTAACTGAATAACTTAATAGCTGTGATTTTTTCTTTTTTTTTAAATAGATATACAGAAAAAAAAGAATAAGTAAAATTCAACATAACAGAAAAGGATCAAGCATATTTTCAATGTTTTTTTTATTAATTTTTGTTTTTTTGTTCTAATTATTGTAAAGCTGTTTTCTAATTGTTTTCGTAATTTAATAATTAATTATTGAAACTTATCGAAAGAACTTATATATTGATGATAATAATTGTAATTAATTATATTTTCATGTCCTCATCACACAATTAATTAATCAATTAATCATAAAATATTCAGATATTCCATTAACTAAGTATTACCTAAGTATTACGTAGTTTGAAAAATGTTTTATTTATTTTCTTGTTTCTTTTAGTTTATTTCCTTTGCGTCAAAAGTTTTCTAGTAACAATTCACTCAATATTCTTCAACACACACCGAATCTCGCTTGCGAATAAATACAGCTTATCATTAACACAAGGTTTTCTTCATTTATCATTCTCATATTTCTTCACTCTCAATTATTTTCGCTCTTTCTTTCTTTCTTTCTTCGCTTTCCCAATCACTCTTCATTCGAACCATCAAAACAGGTCGTCAGTAGCTTCGCTTGAAGCCTGAGTCGCATAGTACTAATGTAATGGCTCCGTTGTACCAAGCAGAGCGACTGTCGACCCCACACTGACACATTAATCTCTTTTATTAAGTAATCTTTTTTTTTCAAATCCAGTCAACTCAAGTGCGTTCGTATTAGGCTTGACTGTATCTTCGACGCACGTCTCTGAAAGCCCAACAATCCACCCGCCACGCAATAATTGTATCGGCGGTAAAAACCAGGGTATAAAATTAAACAAGAACTTGTCCTGGAAGCAAACGAAAATTAAAAATTAATGTTTAAATGCAATAGCGAAAGTCGTTCGGTATTTCTTCGGCTCGTTTCTCCTTCTACGATGGAAGCGTCGAGTAAATGTGATCGCACATGTAATGGGAAAGAGCGAATAATATTCGTCTCGGGCTACGTCTCAAATAACAAAAATAGAGAGCTATAAAATTTCAACGCATCACAAAATAGTTGATATGACATCAAGACGCATACATCGACAAAGGATATATTCAATGAATTTTCCTCAGTTTTTTTTTTTTTTTCAATTTTTCGATTTCATTTTTGATGAAATCTCAGCATGTGGAATAAATTTTGTTACGATTTCTAAGCCTAAATAGTTGCTTGGACGGCAACTAATAATAATTCGATATCGTGATTTGTTTTTTATTTATTCATTTATTTGTTTATTGTTTTGCCAGTTGAGACACGGCCATTTGAAATTTTCTGTTGTATTGTAACTGAAATATAAGTTTAATAATAAGATAATGAATCGAAAAAAAGTATATCAAAACGAAAATATTGTTAGGTGTAAAAATATTTGCAATTATTTTACAAATGTCTAAATAACGAACCACAATCGTGAGATAGATTTCATTTGGTAGGATGAGGACAGATCCTAAAAACAACAATATTTAGTTGTGATCAGTTTTAATTTACAGGATGCCAATTTTACGACTCGCAATGGATATTATAAGTAGTAATAATGTAGTATTATAATACAACTTCACTCGGATAAAAACACACATATTCGCCTAGCACATTTATTTCGCTAAAACCCTGCTGCAACGACACTATTTTTTTTTTTTCAATTTGTTTTTTTCCCCCCCAATAATTCATCATCAAAATAAACTGACAACGACGACGACGACTAAGATGTCACAAAAATCTGGACAGTGAATTTCCCTGAATAGTTACAATCATAAAAAATACCCTAATCAGATTTATTATCATTATTTTATTACACTTACTATGAGCGTAAGAGAAGTACAAAATTATATCATTCAAAGAGGATATTTGAGGTGACGTGCGATACGACGTCAAAAACTACTTCAATTGGTCATCATCTTGCAGCCCCAGCCCCTGAACCGTTACCCAAATTTTTATTGGAGTAAGAAAGTAGCTGCTCTACGCCGAATCTCACAGCACCTCAAGTAGCACCTAGGACTCGGCGTCTGTGTATCACAAATCTAATTAGCCTCGTCGTATTCTCTGATTCAGAAAAAAAAAATTAGTCTCTCGGTATTTCTGGATAGATTTGAGTCACAAATGTCGAGCCTGTTAGCTCGGGGCAGTAGATACGTGTTTGGAAAAAAAACCACATTTTAAGGTCTGAAAAGATCTTAAAATGCAATTACTGAATTCAAAAAGAGCCTTTCAATTCGCTGTTCATGAAATTGCAAGTCGACTCAGCAATGATTATGATTATGTTACAAAATGACTTTATATTATAGAAAACTAGCTTTGACTATCCACTGATATTTTACCATTCAACATCGTTTCATATGATAAAAAGATTATGCTTCGATCCGTTCACATTCAGATTTTAAAATACAATAATCTATCATTATTATTTTTTTTTTTCACCTTTATGCGATGTACAAAACTTCGACATTCCAAATTCACGTCAACAGGTTCTTCGATGAGACTTCTAGTTCACATAAGTTAAGGCATTACTAGATTCTTTGTGCTATCGAAGGCATTGTTAACTCAGATTTAAAGTGATACAACTAAAGACACTGACTTGTTTATCTAAAGTGAAATCTGGTCTTAGATTAAAGAAGGGTAACACCTGCTATAAATTTCATATTGTAAGAAATTTAGTGGATTTTTCAATATTTTTCATATCGTTACAACAGATTCATAATCAACGGAGAAAAAACCTTGTGTTCTATAACATTTTTGTTTTTCTATGCTTTAAACTGTTCAAATAAACTAATGGTAATAATGAATTAACAAATGCTTTCCAGTAATACCATTTTTTTTTTTTCTGTCTATCTCTCTTCTTTTTTTACCGCTTTACTAATGAGGGTAACACACTGGGAAAACGAGCACTGGACCTCATACGAAAATAAATCGACTTAATTTTTACTGTTTAATAGAAAGTTATTTAAAAAAAAAAAAATAATAAAATCACCGCGGCAAACTTGCAATTGAATTAAATCAGACAAATTTAACGCAAGAAGATTTTACGAGTTAATGCTAAAAAAAAAAAATTAAACAATAACAATAGGAAATAGAATAATAATAATAATAATAATAGTAAATGATTAGAAACATATTTTTCTTCTGTTACAAAAATTAGAACATCAATTTAATTATATTATCAGACCATTAAAAGAAATAATAGAAAAAAAAAATTAATAAATAGTCCAATACATTTCTTAAATCGCATTGCGGTATAAGACCACGTCATCGATGCAGGCATATCAATTATGGATAACAAACGCGCGAGAAGTAAATAAAAAAAAGAAGAAAAACTACCGATCGTACTAATTTTTTTTTTTTTTTTTTTTTTTTATCGAAAACTGTTTTCCTTTTATTCAGTAGGTATCTCTTATCATACTCGATCATCTGATACAAATATCTACGAAACCCCGGGTACACGAAATAGCGTCGCCGAGCAGGCATTCACATCTTTACCCACAACAAAAAAAAATTCAATTTCATCTCGAATCCTATAACAGACAAACAAACAATCACCTCGTCTTAGCTTACCTCATTAAAGGCATAATATTTTACACTTCTTGGCTCTGTTAAGTATATAATATGTATCTGTTTTCGCGGTGGTGGAGGGAAGGGGGGGGTGGCTGCGGGCAAAAGGATACAGTAGTATCTACGGCAGAGCTTATTTCATTCAGATTTGTTGGGGTATTATAGTAAGGGGCTGAGGAAAATTCAGCAGTCCTGCATCTCCACCGGCATCTCGTGGGGATTCAGAATTCCTGGTACTGCCATTTGCTGTCGTCTCTTATCCTCCTGCGCTAGCCGTAGTGCCGTTTCTCGTTCCTCCAAGTACAAGTCTGTGTCATCCTCGCCCGTATATTCCTGCGGTGAATCAAAAGCTCACTATATTATCGTCCGTACAAATAACAAAGAACACCACCAAAGTAATACTAACTCGAATTTGAACGAGGAAGTCCCTCAGATGTTCCTTGAAAGCAGGTATGTCCTGATCAAGATTGAACAGCCCCTGCACCGTGATCTTGATCTGATCGTCGCTCAGATGTGGGAACGCTGCTCTCAATAAACTTGCTACAAATTCTTGAACGTAGAGCGTATTGTCCGGAAGAGGTCCTAGGGGTACTTGAATCCTTCCTAATTCAACTAACGTGAACATGTATGCCAGAATGGTCGCGTGCATCGTCAAGCCTGTGTGAAATAAACGATAATGACTCATTAACTTCGTTCTTTCGATACTTGTACCATACATGGACGGATTCTCACCAGCCGTATGGGATGTATCCGCTACAACGCTGAATATGTGTTGTAAAATGTCAGTGAAATAAGTCTGATAAAAGCTTTGAGCCGCTTGGTCGTGCACCTCGATGTTCTGCAAAAGCTGATATAGAATTTGCAGACCAGTGTCTGCGACATTTCTCATTGTATGCTTAAACGCCCAGATAATCGAGTCGAGTACCAGTTTGAACTGGGCTGGAGGTATGGACAGGAACGCGGGGAAACAGTGGCTGTTTACGGCCTGTGAACGAACGAGAAAAAATATAGTATCTCAAGAGACGGGTACAACTGCATGGTGTTTCATCGGACGTTGATGTTACCTGCAATAATAGGAAGAAGTTCGTTCGATGTTCGGGGAATTCCTCAAAATCTTTGTTGATCATTTCGAGGGTACATTCAAAAACAGCGTCAAATATTTTAGGCACTTCGCTAGTGATGTGTCCTTCTAGTTTATTGACAATAGTGGCCATTGCGCTAAGCACTTCAGGCTCTCTGGCGCAATGCACGTTTGTCTTCTGATAATCGAGCAAGACTGCGTCCAATAACGGCGGTATAAAATTTTCCAAAACCTGTTAACAACAAGACATTGATTTTCATCGAGGTACAGATAGAAGATTATTTTTCCTGCATAAGTTACGAATACCGACCATTTGATGATCGTTTGATCTGCTGACCCAGTCCGAAATTAGTTTCAGGGTTTCCTTCTTCACGACTCTCATACTTTTAATCAAAGGCTGTTTCATTACCGATTCCCCGTTTAAAGCTATTGCTGCAGTTATGTTTTCACTCATAACCTGGGAACATTTGATCAGATATTAGGACATAGAACGAATAATTGAAAGCAACATTCATAGAAAATCGGAATGACTCTTCGAAATTACCTTGTAAACATTTAACATATCTAAATATATTCTTCCTAGCTGCATAACATACGGATGCCCAAGAGCTTTGCACGCTCGAACGTTCGTTTTGAGGATACTAGCAAGCTGCTTAACAGCTTCTTGATTTTTTAGTATATCCACGTTCTGGAAAGAATTGAGAAATGCATGAGTATTGCAACGAAGATTTAGAGATTTAATAGAATCAATTATGTTCTAATTCATATGCAAACGGCATTAGTATCACCTTGGATGCCTGGCTAATGATGTCATCCCAAACTTGATTGGGCAAAAGCATGTACTTCTCTATTAGTTGTTCCTGCGCGAATGTATCCACTTGCGCGCTTATCATGTAGCCAACAGCCTCGTAGAACGTGTGCACCTGCGGAGAGGAGAAGCGTGAAATTTTGATGCCGTGTACGCGATTTGCGCATGGAAAAAACAGAACATGGAAGAAATATTACCTGCTGGGTTTGTAGATCACAAATGATGCTGCTGATGGTGGACAGTATCTCTTCGATGAAAGGCATTGCCTCACCGACCTGAATAGTTACGAAATGTCGTCTGCATTTTAATGCTATTTTGATGAAAGTATCACAGGCCATGTCTTGTACTCCGTCATGTGTTTCTGTGGGAACAATTTTCAGATGAGAAAAAAGGTCTTAGAACGCAAACGGATCGCGATATTTCTTCAGAAATGATCTCACCGTGCATGAACTCGAAAAGCTTATTGACAACGGTCTTGAGAAATTTCCAATGGGCTCTCAGAAACCGTGGATACTGTCCCACGACGTACATGATGTTACTGGCAATTATAGCTTTGTTATCCTTGCCCTTTTTCTGTTCGCACAAGCCGAGTAAGTCTTTTATTACAGTGACCAGGAACCGTTTCTCATCTTCCTCGTGCATCGCGCCTGAGATACTCCCAATCGCCCAGCACAACTGAAACAACGATGAGAAATTTAGTATAACGACGGAGGATAAATGTTTATCTAATTCCAAGACTTACGGTATTGAGATTCTTCCATGACCACTCCGTACCGTTGACTTGATTCTGTAATTTCTCTGTCATAACTCTCTCGGTGTCTAAGTAATCGAGATGCGTCAGATAGACGAGGGTCTCTCTCATATTTTTGTAGAGATTGATGGAGTCCGTATCCTTCATAAACTCTCTGACTACTTCTCCGTTCTCAGTTTCGACTACGAGAACTTCCTCAGGTTTAGCCATGCGGCTGATCATTATGTATCGAACCTTGGTCAATACGGGACAATAGAATTGTCTTCTAGGCGGTATGGCGAGATTGTTCTTGGCCATGAACAACGGCGAGGGTGTAGTGAAAGGATTTTCTCTGTACAAATCTGCCGCCAGTCCGTTCCAATATTCCAAACAAATTTTGAATATTTCAACCTCCTCAACTTCGGATATCAGTACGAGATAATGGAGCGCTTTCAACAGGGTTTCGTTCAGTTGCTTCTTTTCGACCAACGGCCCGTGTTCCTTCAGATACGTGCAAAGAAACATGGCCAAATTCTGAATGAAATTCTGCTCCTGGTCTTGTCCGACCGCGTAAGCGTCGCGGATATTCGTTTCCAGGGAAAGCATCTGCTCCAGCTGTTGCATAGTGTTCGCAAACAGGACTACGAACATCTCGTCGTAGCTCGTCACAGTGACGGCGGCTATTTCGGTCAGACATTTCAGCGTTACGTTGCGAAATATCGGCACGTTCAAAAACTGGAAGTAAATGAACGATGTCAATGTTTGTTGGGACGTAGAAGCGAGATTTGGAGGATGAAAATCGAACCTTGAACACCAAGGTGTTGATCAGTTTCGTCTCGAAGATATATCCGAGCGGAATCCAGTTGAGGAATCTGAGCAGAGTTTCTAGCGTTACTGCGACCAGAGGGACGTTCTGCGAATTGTCCATAACGAATTGACAGAGTTGAAATATCTGCGAGAATTCGCTGCACATCGTGTCCTTCAGGTGCTTAGCCTTAGTCTGCGTCATCTGCCCGCTAGAAAAGTCGAAAACTTCTTCCGAAAGGAGTTTCAGAATCGCCATGTTGTTCTGGCATAAACTTTCGTTCGTTTTACTGGCACCGACTATATCGCCGATGAAGGACTCCCAGTTCTTTGGCCATTCTCTTTTCAGGACCTGAACAAAGACACGGATTAATGTTCGTGAAAGCATGACGAAGACGTAGAACCAGTAAACTGATCGAGTTTTTCAATACCTGTACAAGAATCATGTTCAGCTTGTTCAGGTAGACCTTTGAGGTCTCCATTGTTTCCGGATCGCTGCTGGTCTTGATGATCAATCCGACGATGTATTTCTTTATACCCTCGCATTGATTCCTCGGTAGAACTTTCCACCGCGTCTTTATTACCTGCTCCAAAATCTGTAGCGCGTAGTACTTTGTTTGTTGATTCTGTGGGGCAGAGAAACGGAGTATCAGCGACGACCAAGGATTCGACTTTGTGGAAACTTTACCTGTGAGTATTCTAGAATGGTGTCAACTCGGGTCCACGCATCCGGATGTTCCTTCAGGGTGGTCAGCACCTCCTGAGCGACGCGTTGTTGTTCGCCGTTACCGTTATACATGCACCCGACTATGTTATCAAGGAGCGTTATGTCCAACTTTTGGTTGAAGTCCAGCAGTTTGGACGCCTGCTCCGCGAGTGTCGCCATTACGCCTTACGCAGTTATCCTTCCTTTCACACACTCAATCTATTGAAACATATACATAAGTGTTGTTTTCTCTCTCTTTTTCCTTTCCGTTCTCCTTCGCTTTTTTTGTTATTACAATGTTGCGCTTGCGGTGAATAATTATTCAAAATACCTACATCACCTTGCAAATTCAAACCGACTGACCCCTGTCATCCCACACATGTAAACATCGTTATGAATAATTTATTATTCTCAATTTTTAAGAGAACAAAGTGTAACGAACACTCTCCTCACATTCGGCTCGCTAATTCGAAATAATTTTCCTTATTTGTGTTCGGATAACAAGATTCTAACAGTTTCTTCGTTCTCGGCGCGTTAGATGAGTCTCAAAACTCTATAAAATGCTTTTCAGCTACCTTGTTACACAAATAAGAAGAATTATTGCCATTCAGAACACAGAATGGCATCAAAATGTAGATTTCGGTTAATTTCAACGCTGCATTATCGGTAATCGGAACACGTTTGATCCTGTGAAAATCGTGAGCATCGCCGTAGACTAATACACAAGAATCATATTTGGGGGCAAAATTTATCCTTGGCTGAATTCTTTGCTCGTCGGTAAGCATCGGAGGGACAAAAACAGGACGATTACCCATCTCTGAACCGGACCGAGCCGAGTAAAATGTCGGACGGGTCGAGATCATGCTTTTTGGATAAAATTCGTCGTTTGTCACGACGGTCGGATGCAGTGTAGTCGCTACGAGGCTAGAAATGGGTGAATATTTCAATTTTTCACGAAAACGGTGTATCTGAAAATCGGCGAGTGTAGATTGATAAAAAAGACCGCCGCCTCCATAATTCCGAATGAGCCTTTCATGCACGAAATGGGAATATTTGATCGACAACGTGGAGCCGAAAGTCTTTAATTTTCCACCGTAAATAATCGTGGAATTCGATCTACCGAACGAACGCGACGAATTAAGGGGTCGGCGTGAATAAAAATTTCAAAAATGATACGAAACGTGCCGGAGGGGAGGTCACCGCACTGCGACCGAGCGACCTAACCTAGATCCTGACAATCGTTGGGGGGATTAGGGTTATTTCCCTCGGCCAAACGAGGCGTTACGTTTACACGCCGATTATTAGGACCGGGGGCGACGGTCGAGACGCATACGAGGTCGGGGGGTGATCGGATGAGGCGGTTGTGGAGTGTATAAATTATGCGATATTCAAAGCCCGGCTGCCGTTTTTCCATTGCGTCGTTGCCCGTTGGGGCCGAAGAAGGATGATTTGTGATTAGATGTTGGTTTGACCTACCGTAAGACCGATATCTCGGGTGAAACCCGTCCCCGGGTGTTTTGTTTGGAATAAGAAATCACCTCGTATTCGTTACGCGGTGGGGTTATTTTTTATCTTGAAACTTTTACAACGATTAACCACAAGCACAAAAAGGGCTAAATACACAACCGACGATTCCCGCGCGCGAGACACACAACTCTTCGCTCCTCGTTCCACACACTCGCAGTTTCGCTCTTTCTCACTCATTTCTCCACTCTCTACTTTCTCTCTTGCTCCGAGTGGAAACACCATAGAAAATATACCCACCGAGGCTGATGTTCGTCGGACCGAATTCCCCAAGGTTTCATGCGAATTTCGTGTATTTTTTCGCAACGATAAAGCGAGGAAACCCGTCACTGTGTCGTAGCGAAACCCAACCTAAAGATTTTCGAAAATAATAACAAGATGGCCGGACAATTTTACGCGACAAATGCGGAGAAACAACGTTTCCGATTGGCCGCCGGGCCGAAACCAGCCCAATCACGGACCGAGGGAACGATAGTTTTCCTCTGACGTCAGCGAACGTCACATGACGTCACGGAAACACGTGTGCTCATTTTTTGGGATTAATAACCCGCCGGATTACCGGACTAACGATTAAAAATGTTCCAACGATCACGCGAAACGCCGGGTTTCGCGTCGTCGTTTCGCTCATCGAATACCGAATTTCGACTTATCGTCGTTGAATGTGGGAAATTGTTGGACAAAAGCGGTATTTGAAATACCGCAATGCGTATCAAACATTGTCAAAAACATCGTCTCTCGCGATCTGACACCTCTACTACCTTTTCAGACTTGAAATTAAATTAGTCTGCTACAGTGCTACTCGATGGGAAGCAGTGTGGTACACAGGTTGAAAAAATGTCGTGTCAGATAAAGGGAATCGCGAATATAGTCGATCTAGCCAACGTCAAGGATTCTCTACTCAAAGACGGAGCGACTGGATGTGAGTATACCGTTTTATTCAATGCGATTGTCGCCTTTATTCGCCGTAGTCTCACCAATTGTCGTCAATTATTAATCCATTTGACGTCTATTCGCAGTCGATTATGTCCCCGACAGAGAACTACCCCTCCAAGAGGTCGTCGTCTCGCTATCGCCAGCCGGAGACATCCTCGCCATCGCCTGGAACACAAAAATGGTCGTACTTACGTGTGAGTTTATCTTGTTTATGTAGCTCTCGTTCTTTCTTCTTTGTCTATTTAATTACTAATTAGAAAATTTAACTTTGTCTAACGATAACTTTTTGTTTATCCTTCGCATCGACTCCTCAGCGCGATGGGATTCCCAAGAGCCCGGAGACGTTAAGAACAAATTTCACATAATATGGAGCGGCGAGATAGCGGAGGAAGAGAAGTAAGTCCTGCAGGATCCTGAATATTCCATGAGATTTCTCTATCTCTGGAACGATATGAGATGAGAATTTGGTCCGCCAAGAAAATTAAGAACAAAGCCCATTTTTTCTTTTCGTCCGTTCGATGCTTTTTATGAGAATTCAATAATAAAACAAATAAAACGTTGCCTTTTATGATGTATAAAATCAATTGCTGCAAAGTAATATTTCAATCATTGTCAAGCATATCGATAGTCCGTTTCTCATGAATTGATTATCCATTCCACAGCGAACAGATAACGTCTTTGGCTTGTCTGCCTCTGATATCCCTTGGGAAGACGAGTGCCGGCAGCGGTCCTGATTGGACTTGTTTGGCTGTTGGATTTTCTACCGGAATGATCAGGTTTTATACAGAGGTAAAGCTTCCGCAGGGCTTCTAGATTAAGCTACGAAATCACGATCTTTATGATTTGTTCTTTTTTCAGACCGGAGCGTTATTGGTGGACGAACAACTCCACAATGAGCCAGTATTGGGTATAAAGTGCCAGTCGCATTCTCCGCCGCGGCATATCGGAGACACCGAAGTATCCGAGGAGATTCACGTTCTGTATAATACAGCAGTTTGCGTAATGCAGGGATTCCAGTTATTCTCCACCCTTAGAGCGTGTAGAAATCATTTGGCGAGAGGTATCGAGCTGATATCATAGGAGTCTCGTCCCCTGACGAACCTCCGTATTTCTAATCAACGTTTTCTTTCAGTACAGGCCAATTGCAGCGCCAGACCTCCGACGGCTAATCTTTCCTACAAAAAATGGGGATTCAAGAATCAAGGGATCACAAACGACTGCGAAGTCATCGGCACGACGTCCGTGGACACCTTTGATCATCTCATGTCCGCGTCCATCTGCGGTGGCTACAATGCCGCCTATCGGTCGAGCGCACCCCAACACAGTCTGGTTATGGCAACTGGAAAAAGACCGTTTATCGGTTTCCATTACGCTCTAGAAGGTGGAGCCGCTCCGGTTTTATCAGACGTGGCGATTGCTATGGCTAGCAAATTAGCCAGTGCCATAGGCACTGCCGTTCCGTACGTGAAAACTTGCGACCAGAGCAAAATTAGATACTGAAAAGACTGTGAATAAGAATCCTAAATCTATTACAGATGGTTTCGAGGTAGTAAAAAGGCTCCAACATCGCCGGAAAAGACCAGGGGGTCTATAAACGAACCAGCGGAACCGATGATCTGCAGATTTGGTCTGAGCGATATAATGAGAGAAGGTGACTCAATCATCGTCAGTCCCAACAGAGCCTTGTCCATTGTATCGGACGCAATGGGAAGAGTCACATTGGTCGATAACAGACGTGGCGTTGCTGTAAGAATGTGGAAAGGTATCATTCAATTTCGAGTTGATTCATGATCACGTTCCCTTCGAAGGAATTCCAAGGATCCGCGAATCTCTTCGGGACCGTAGTTCTAATTTTGTTATTTTGTTCTCAGGCTACAGAGACGCCCAATGTGGATGGATCGAGGTGATGGAAGAGAAGCAACGTGGGTCTCATAAGAGCCACGACGGGGGCAGCGGTTCCAGCCGCAGTGCTCGTGGGCTCAGAACCGCATTGTTTTTAGCAATTTATGCGCCGAAGAAAGGAGTTATTGATATTTGGGGCATCAGACAAGGACCAAAAATCACTACTTTTTCCGCCAGTAAAAATGGACGGTAGGTAATGTACGCATTGCCTTGTCTCGTCCATTGAAAATCGTACGATGGAATAGGATCTATGGAATCGTGACGATGGTCGTGAAAATTCACCAAGTCTCTTTCTATTCCAGATTGATTTACACCAACTACGGTCTTCTGGGTCTGAACGACATGACCATAACGTCGGCGAACCGAGCGCAGTATGCCTGCGTGTTTCTCGACCCCCTGGGAGGGCTCAACGAGATAACTGTACCATTCCACTTTGCTCTGAGCAGTAAAAACGGGAGGAGAGTCAGAGACTTGCATCTGTTGAAAAAACTAAAGGCATTTTTGAGGGAGGAGGAATTCGACAATGAGAAATTAATCAACGAGGTCACCTCCACTTGCCTCGATTTTAAAACGAACGAAATTCGCCTTCAAGTTGTCGAAATGCTCATGGTCAACAAACACATCACCCCTGAAGCTTTGCTCGCCGCGCTGAATATCTTTGTTGAAAATTTGTCGCAATATAGTGAGTTGAAGGGAGGAACAAAAATAATGCGATTCTTCTCGTTTGATAATGATTTTTTTTGTTCTAAGGTGACGATGAGTTGGAGCCAGTCGCTAAGACGCTTCATCAGACCGCGACACAGCTGCAGAGGATTATCTCGTTTTACAAATCTGTTCAACTGCAGTATGACCAGCCACCGGAGTACAATACCGTCGCTTCGGACAGCCTGCCCAGTGGCAAACAGCTCTCTGGGATTTTATTGGCTTCCGAAAGGGAGATACATCGGGTGATAAAATTGTCAAAGACGTTGAGCGAGTTTGAAAAATCCAAGCCCAGGTCCCAGACGAAGGTGTTATTCAAGGAAGATGGAAGAACGTTTTTGGACTTTTTATCTTGTTTCGAAATCGGTGGATCGGGAGATTTCATCGACATAAAAAAAGACGTTAAAGAGGAAAAGAAACAAAGCATTTGTAGGTTTATCTCAGAAATTCAGTTTTCGTCGGGTGACTGAAGATTTTCTCTCATTCCGTGCCTCGGTTTCAGGTCGATTGATGTATCAGGGTTGGCTTTACTCGGACGACCCGATTGCCAGCTGGCAAAATTCAGCGGAACAAAGTCGCGTTAAGCCTGTGATCTTGATGCAATTTGCTCTGATTTATTGGCTGCATAAAAAACCTGGAGCACCGCTGGAAGTCGAATTGAAACGATTCAAGCAGCTGCTTCAAGCGATTTGTTCTCTAACAGGTGAATTTTTCGTCGGGATCCTGCCAATCCTTATGTTTGAAACAAGTTTCGAGACTTACCTTGAAATTTTTACAGACGTTGAAGAAATCTGCGCCGAATACAACGAAGTATCTTCTTGGTGGCGAGAGATGAGAAACATATTGTCGGAGTCCGGCAATCCGTTCAATGCATTGACTGCAGCGATGGTTTGCAGAGCCGTGGCGATGACCGTTGAGAAAAACAAGGACAAGGCAGCTTACAACACCAAAGTTAAAGACGATAACGGGAACGAAGAAGAAGAAGACGCGGAGAATGGTAACAGCGTTGAGAAAATGGAAGAAAATCCTGACAAAGAATCTGGTCAAACGCCGGAGGAGGAGACCTACAGTTCTGCGAGCGAGTGGGAGAACGTGAGCAAGGACACTTGCCAATTCACATCCCTGATCGGAAACCTGGAAGACATAACTATATTACACGCCGTCGTAAGGTGAGCGGGATCGGAATATTGAATTGACCAATTTTTCCTGATTTAAATTTATCATTGTATAATTTCAGCCAAAAGCCACCGTCGGATCATACCACAGAATTCTTCCGCACTCCGTTTGAAACTTCGAACGTTTCTCTGGGCTATGTTCTTTCCAAAGGCAAAGGTATCATAAAAGAGACTGGAAATAACTGGAACAAGTTTCCAATTCATTGTGTTTAACGTTTTTAGGATCCGTGTCTGAGATCGTTGCCAAATGGCTGAGCTCCACGGGCCTGGACCCGGCGCGTTTGATAGACACGACCGACGTAGAGTTTGATCAAATGCAATTATCGATGGATTCTCTGAAGATGGCTGGGTCACTGGACGAAGCTGCGGCGATGGATCTATCGCAGCAAGAACAAATGAGACTCCTATCCGTCTCCGTTGAAATTGGTAACGAGGCAAAGGCGGATGCAACGGCACAGAATCAGATATTAGGTAGACGACGATAACAAAGAGTCGAACTTATAGACTAAAATATCTCATCAATTATTTCAGAAAAAATAACTCTGCTGAAGAGATCGTTTCCCTACAGTCTTACCACCAGCATTCTACTCGCTAATCTTTCCTGGGAGTTTACCATGATGTGGAACAAGGATGTGACCCAGCTCGAAGCTCTCGAGGCCGCTTTAGCCGTTGTCAGGCAAATTCCCATGAAGCATATGCGACAAGGTTTCATAAAAAAATATTTCAACGATTATCTGCCGCCTTTAAGAAACCCTATCTTACTGGACTAATTTCGCAGGGGTCTGTTGTCTCCTCTGGACCCTCCACATGAAGAAGAGGATGGAAGCAGCGGCGAAATTGATGAACAAACTCGGGAAGCTACCGAAAGAAAGACTGTGTCTCCAGGACGTTGGTCTCTCCGATACCCAGCTTGTTACTCTCCTTCAACTCTGCGTCATGTTCTTAGATATTTTCTTGGACGTAAGGATAATGTGTTCCCTACAAGTCGATTTGTATTACATCGCCTCTACTCTACTAGGCGGAGATCATGGAGGCGGAGAAAAGTTCTGTTGTGAAATCGGAAGAAATTTGGGAAGGGCATCCCGCTGGTCCACAACCCTTCGCAGCTCTGGCAGTCTCGCAAACACCTGCTTGGTACGAATTGGTCATGTTGCATCTGCAGCTGGCTAACGTCTTGCACATGATGGCTCACTTCAATTTGAAAGTAACAAAGCCGTTGAACAATCTTTTCGACTCAGCGGTGAGTTTGAAGAACCGATGAAAGAAGACTTTAGACCGATTTCTGAGAAGCTCGTTGATGACTGTGGTTCTTCCTTGCAGTCTCATCCGTATTTCTTCCAAGACATAACGGACAAAGCTATGCTAGCTTGGCATCGGGATGACAAACGTGATAGCGCAAGGATGGATTTCCTCTGTCGAGTAATAACTGCGACCATGGATTCGATCCATCAGGAAACAGGGGATGGGAACAGCTTCAGTTCTACGCAGGCTATAACGTGGATGAGCAAGTGCCAGACCTTGGCTTCCATCTGGAAGATAAATAACGACGAATTGAGAATTCATCAAGTTTGTCAACTGTACATAAACGGATTTGACCGTCTTGCCGAAGAGGTGAAAAACCGTTGATGAATTCCTTCTCTTACAACGGTTTCAATAAATCTATTTTCCAGGTATTGATGGCTGTGAACGACACCGAGGAGCTGGCCGCCAACTTGCTGCCTATAGCGGGAAGACGGATGATGGCTTATCTGTCAAAGACGCCGGACCTCCTCGAGGAAGTGTCTAGGATAAGTCCGACGCTGACCACATATCTCGAAGGCTTGGTAAGCGGAATGTAAACAAGAGTTATGACTAGGATTTGCGAGCTGCGACTTTGACAAACACTATACGTCTAACAATTATCACGTTTTACAGTGTTTGGCAGGAACAGTCTACACTAGTTGCTCAAACAATGATACTATAGAATTGATCCAACGAGTCTCAAGGACTCTGCCCGAGGCTCATCCGGATCATCATTTCGCACAGCTAATGCTCGACGCCACTTTCATTTATGAAGGTAATACGTGATGAGTGGGTCGTCGGTTTTGTCAACAAAGAATTGTTTGCGATTCACATGCACTTTGGACAATAGACTAGAGCGGCTGAAAGTCTAAAATATTGTCAGAGCAATACATTCCCTAAAAAATTGGAATAAATTGAAGATAACTAGTCCAAGTATGTGAATTTGAGAATGTTTTCTTGATATTGGTGATTATTGGCAAAACTTACTACTTCGTTGTAAGATTGTTTAATTTCCTTTTTCCTGCCTTTGTTTTATACAATGATGTCTAATAGCAATAAATTAGTGTTATAGGTGTGTAAATTTATCATGTATTCAACCTGCTAATGTAAATATTATTATCTCATGTTTGTTTAGAGAATTATAATTCTATGTGTAATTTGCGTATATCTTTTTATAATATAATAATATCTCAATTTATGTGATCTTGTGGTATTTTTATGTCGTGATAAAATCATACAAACCACATTTTTCGATAGTTTATTAAGAAAAAAAATTCAGGAATTTACAATTTTATTTATTTATTTCTGAGGTATTCTAAAACATTTTTTCACTTTAAATTCTAGCGTAGGTACTGATTTTCTTAACTTACTCTAAGTGCTAAAAATATCATTTATCAATTTTGAATAATATACAGTCGATCCAAGACGATTTTTCCTTTTCATCGTTTGTCTTATCTATTATAATTTGTTACAACAATCCAAGGTTTCGGATTACCGATGAGTTAGAAATTGGCTTCTAATTATTCAGATCTATGTATAGATTTTTTGCATTGAATCTGCAGTTCAAGGTTCGTCAACCTTTAAAGGTACTATACATCTAATTTTAACGATCAGTTAAAAATAAAATATAATTATATAAATAATACATTCATTCACACATTCTTAACGTCTGTACATTCTGGTGATTCATTTTTTCTTCTTTTACATCTGAATTTTCTTCTGCAAGGTCGAAATTAACGGAGAATTTTGGAGCAATGAAATAATTAGAAAATATTGACCCAATCTTTCATCTCACATTTTACACTTATAATTAGAAACGGATAGCGTAGCTCTGAAACTGCGGACGCGCGACGTTCTCCCAGTTTGTGAACTCGCAATGATGTATTTCACTGCCAGGACTACCGACCGTTGTCAACCATTCAGCCCTGATGAACAAGAGAAACACAGTTTCATTCGATTAATTGAACAATGTTAAAAATATCTTCTTCTCAACGGGATTCTGGCACGGAATATGTTACACTTAGTTTCTTACTGTTGTTTAACTCAGAAAGTTAGTCGCACAAAATGATTTTTTGTGAAATTTATAACAATATTTTATTGCCCCATACAAATAACAGACAAAAGATTATCAGACTCTGGTCTGTTATTTCAATTTACAATGTCTTCCAGTTTGTTTATCATTAAAGTATATCAAAAGTATAAGATTAACGGTATTCAAATTTTTATCTCGTCGCTTCGGATGATTTCCTCCTACTATTAGGACCAAAAAACAGGTTTCTACCCTATTTTCATAGAAACGCTCGGTTAATTCCCACCCTGCGTTGATCAGGCTCTTATACCATAACAACGAGAAACTTTCTCCGTCAGGCCCGGTTACTCATTCCTCGCAAACTCTCAGAATTTTTCAGAGAAATCTGCAGCGACGAATTTAAGATAAATTTCGCGTCGATTCGGACGCTTAATCCTCGTTCAAGAGCCTTAATTAAACAGTATCGATTTCGCCTCGGACATAGCCTCGGATCTTTTGAGCTTGATATCGGGGTGTCGAGTCAGGAATCCGCGGACCCAGTCCATCCCGGCCTTGCCGTCGTCGCCGAAGGGATGGGGAAGATTGTTAAGTTCTGCGAGTTGGAAAGCGAGCTGACGAAGTTCGTTGACGGTAAGACCAAACAGCTGGGATTCCATGTTCGTCAGATAATCGACGAGCTTGTTCTCCTGCTCCTCGTTGAACACGCAGGTGTAACATCCCATCGTTTTCTTTATCTCGTAGTCGGGATTCTCTCGTTTGTTTTTAACGTGCCGTCCCAGGGTCGTACGAGGCACGTTGAATTTTGCAGACGCCTTTTTGTAGCCCATTGAACCGTCCAGGACGGCTTGAACCGCCTGTTTCATAGCCTCTTCGGACCACTGTTGCCGCTCGGTTTTTCTCTTGTAGTTTCTGACCATCCTAGAGCGAATTTTATGGAAAAAAATCGGTTAGAACGAGTGGAAGGTGGCTGTAGCGACGTACCCCGATTTACCCCACTGAGATCGTCACTTTTGTTTTCAGGTTAGGACATCGCGCCATGAAGCATACTAGGCGGAAATAATTGAAGAAAGGAATTAGAATTTAGAATCGAAGAGGGAAACGCTATAATTTATTGTTGAAGAATTTATTAATAGGTATTTTACTTACTTGCGAGTGACACACCGATCCAAAACACCAAACACAGCTGTTTCGAATCGATTCGATAGACGCGATTACGCACTCGAAGATCGAATCACGTTGTTGGATTGTTCGAATAGTTTTAAGAGAGTCGAAATCGAATGAAAATCAACCGCAATGATTGAGCATGATTCACGCGTTTTTCATTTGTTGTTTTCGGTACATACACAAAGTAGTGGTTACTGGAACGACGGGCGTCAGTCTGCGAATGCGCATGCGCGTTGATGGTCACTTTTCAGTCCTAGGAGTTAAAAGCGGTCATTGCGCATGCGCATTCGCACCCAAAAGTCGACAAAAGTTCCACTTAACTTCAAAACGCGTATATCATACTCCTGCTATACAGGGTGAATTCCTAACGATGATACGGTCCAAAGTTGGACATAATCGAAGAACGAACTTTCAAGCTGTTCTAAATCAATCCAACCGTCTCAAAGCTCATTTTTATCCTAATAATAATGATAAATAAGTCTATCCTCTACTTTTTAATGATCAAACGTTCCTTATGCACTCTTTCAGAAACGATTTTGTTTTCAGAATTTTGATTTCTGTTAAGTAGGGGTCGAAATGTAATTATTATTATTATTATTTTGTTTTTTTTTTGTTTTTTTAAGTTGCAAGAAGAATTCATCTAGTAATTTCTTCATTTCAAAATGCAATTCCTTTTCGCTTTTATTAATAACAATAACTATTGTACTAAATCAGCATTCTTTCTTTTACAATAAAAATTCTTGTTCCTCCAAATACAAAACTTGCATCGATCAATTCATTTAATGATTTATTGTCAATACTAGGAAAAGAAATCATTCCAGATTTTCGATTCTGATTTTGAGTTTAAACATTCAGACTCACACCCTTAAGAATTTGAAGACACGCGTGACATAATTGTCACAAAAACAAACGCCTCACGTTCGTCCTCTGTATAAACGTGAATGACAAAGAGGTTGTTCCGATGAAGTAATAACTATGACGCCATCGCGGACGTCTTAACTGTACGAAAGAGACCAAGAGACTATAAAGACCTAGAGAATAGTCGATTTACTCACATTACTGCGAATTGGGCTGCAATTTTACCCGTTCAAAATTGCCACTTGGTGCGTGAGCATACCTAGAACGTTTCTCTTTCGAAATTCACTCTACTCTCATTGTTTCAATAATTCCGACTGCAGAGAATTTTTGCTGTTTGACTAATTCTATTTTCTTTCCAAGCAAATTTATTCAATAGATACCGAATTTATTCCTTCACATTGTTCGGAAGATACGGTGCAACGAATGCAGGTATTTTTATTGTCAAAGAGAGAAGAGAAGCGGCTGACCTCTGTTTTGTCGCTCTGTTTATTCTACGCCACTGTAAATGTTTGCCGAACAGCCAATTGGCCGTCGAACCTGTAACTCACCACCGCAAGAGACAATACATCTTAGATCTCTTTCTGACACCGCGACGTCGCATCTAATCTGAGATGCTTTTATTATTAGCGCCTAATCAGACCGAGTGAAGTTATTTTTACAACCGGCTTTGTAGAAGTAGACTTTTAGAGGCGATCAGCTGTTTTTCCGACAACCTTCGCGTTACAAGTTTTTACACGATTTATCAACACCATAAACTCAACGGCAGCTCAAAACAATCCGAGGAATTCTTCATTCTTATTCCGCAATTATGCTTTACTGATTGTGAGTTTTCCATTAATAGCGAGGCGATGATGTCAAAAACAAATAATTTGTAATTACGTCGTACAGATTTTGGCAAATATTCTGTTGGTATTAATTAGGCACGTGAGCCACTCGGAACTGATTGCTTAATCTTGGGTGTAAGCCAGGAGACGGTGTACTTCCCTCTTGTATAATTATGTTTACCGGATATCGAAGCACCAATAAGGATCAATAGCCAGGAAAAACAAGTTTTTAGAGCTGCTAAAAAAAGACTAGGCGAACGCGTGATCGATGCAGCTGAACGTGGCATGGAAGCCACTGAAAGATTCGCACAGTAAAGATTAAACGATATGATCAATGTAACGATATGGATTTCAAAAGAAACAATTTGAACTTTGCGCCTCTGCCGTTGCATTGGTGCAATACGCGTTGGATTAAGTGGTCAAGAAATGGATCAGTAGGACTAGCTCACATCTCGAAATAACGACCAGCCTCTACGTGCACCGAGATATTCTAATGATGAATTTAAAACGATTGACGTGAACGCGAAACTCGATTACGTGAATTGGGTTACGAACGAGTTATAGCGCTTTTCAACAATTTTATTAGACAATTATAGTTCAATCTGTACACGTTGATTTATCGATATAATATTCAATTCAGAGACCATATTTGTCACGAAACAAATGAGGACGAAGAAATCAATATATTGACAGAAGTGGAGAACTCATACGGAGGCTTGGCTTCCGCAGCGCGTCCGACCACATATTGACTAATTCTACTTATCGTTATGAACTCTCGCTGTGTCTCGACTCCGAAGATTCTGGGTCTTGATTCAATTGAGTCTGAACATTCTACAAGATTACAAAACTCCATTTATGTGTTCGTTTCATAAAATAATATAGACTCAAACTAGTGTCTCAATTCATTACAATATTCATATTATCATAATATTCAAACTATGTGAATTTATGAATGTTTTCTACAGATGAGAGAAATTCTTTTCAACAGAATTCTTGTAACTGTGCTAATAAATTTGGGCAGAGTCTAACAAGTATGAGGAAGTAAGTGTACCTCAAATCGCGTCCAAGACTGTAAAGCATTGTAACTTCTTGAAAGTAATTTGGTAGTGTTGCGCATAAAGGAGGTGATGATCTATTGGCCTATTACTTTATTAAAGCTAGTCTTCTGTCTAATGGCGCTCGCAATTTATAACTGAGGTCATGCTTAACGGTCAGCGAATACAAATGCTTCGAATACAGCAATTTTGTGTGATGATGACACCGTGACGTCTTAGTCATTCGATCAACTACTTTCTGGGAAAACGTCATCCCAACAATTTTGATTCATCATCATCCAACGATCGCGTGTCAAACTTAACCACTGCATTCAAACTACTACAGAACTGATTTCAAAATTGGAAGAATTAACGCATTCTACGGTCATAAAGACTCTGCAGCGGTCAATGCATTCGTGGTACACCGACTCAATCCACTGATTATCACTGGTCTGTCGCTGTCTGACGGTCTTCTAGATAACCACATAATTCGATTCGAGATAACTCAGTAAATAGCAAATAAATCGACGAATCAAGAATTAACCATGTACACAGTTTACACACTAATTTCTCCTGTTCAACTTACATCTGATCCACGAGTGCCTTCGGACCTTCCATTTGCCCGAGGATTGTACCCTTTTTACTGTTCTTGACCCAACCGTTGATGCCCAGTTGCAGACATATGTCTCTCACAAACTTCGTGAAGTATACGCCTAAAAAGATTGGCGAACAATATTTTCTATTATCTTCCCTTTCTCGCAGTACAGTAAATATTTTTCCTCGTTAAATTATTTTCACTGAGATTAGATTGACTTTTTTAAGTGTTACCACGGGTGTCTACTTATTTTCTCTGATGTTAATTCAATCTCAATCTCAGACGATAATTTTATTCAATCGAGATAATGAACGAACGTTTCACAGTAGGCGTATAGTATGTGTGGTATAATTATTATGTAAAGCCTGCAGTTCCGGTGATCAAATTTGTCCTTGCTCGGAATTTATCTAGACTCTAGAGGTAGGTTGTATACGGAACTCACCCTGAACTTTGCCAAAGACCTCGAATTCCACGGATACGATAGGCTCCGAACAGAGTGGGTCATCCGCGCCCATTTTTAACGAAACTATTAGTTTTATCTGATTTTATTCCCTAATTGTATTTCCGTGTACGAATTCCCCTCTGTGTTTAGACGACCGTTCCTGAACCCTATTCTGACGGAAACAATCAGCGGCGAAAAACAATTTCAATTCTCTTTCTGTCAAAGGCACTGAAGGCACTAGCTAAACAAATTTTCTTTCATCGACTAACTCTCGATGATGAGCCTCCCAAACTGACTCTTGATCCAACAAGCCGTCCCGACGCCTCAAATAGACCATCTCACCCACTCCCCACTACCCCTGGTCAGAGGGCCAGCGGGTCATTGGCGATTGATCGAAAACTAATCAATCTTGCCTCTCATGATCGTAAAAATCTTCCTAAAAAATGAAAAATATCGTTCCACAATCTTCGACGAAGACAGTTTCATATCTCTTATTGTTCTTTTTTTTTCATTCATTCAATTTCCACATCAGAGAAGGTCTGATCTAGCTAGAAGACCGGATTTTAATTATCTTTGGAGTATCTTGACGTTCACGTAAGCAAGTGGCTCGTTATAGCTGGGAAAATATTTTCAGTTCGTCACAGGTAAAAATTTAGTTATTAACATCATCAATTTGACAAGATTGGACGACCACGCTTCGATTCCCCGAAAATGATGATGAATATATATTCAAG
This sequence comes from Euura lappo, assembly GCA_018257835.1. Classification (NCBI taxonomy): domain Eukaryota; kingdom Metazoa; phylum Arthropoda; class Insecta; order Hymenoptera; family Tenthredinidae; genus Euura; species Euura lappo. The sequence continues at coordinate 10,222 of JAEUYN010001200.1, read as the reverse complement.
TCAATTATCTTGGATAATAGATAGCGAGATTAAGAACCAAGCTGATCGATTAGTTTACGAATTGATGAATTTAATAATAATCTAAAAAGATTAGAATTGGCTATTAAATGTAGGCCAGGAGGGCAGCCGCAGGGTTCATCAATGAGCCAAGTACTTCCGACGTTGGCATTGTCCCATCATTACCGCAGCTAATTATTAATTATTACGATGACGTAATAATTGGTCTACGCTTGCCGGATTCACCTATTGCAGGATGCGAGGGAGACATAAGATTGGACCGACTAAAAATTTATAATGGTAAAGCATCGTTTATCATAATCTATTACCATTGTTGGTCCAAGGTTCATTATTCCTCGAGTACCAAGCACCAAGTGCACCCTGGGGTCGTCTCCAGGCTTTTATTTTCAACTCTCTGAACTGAACCAGCTGATAAACCCCTCTTTCATAATCGCGCAGAGATCCGGTACGATATTTTTCAACCTAACGAGCGGATCCTGCGGGGGCGTAATTTGTGTCTAGTTCAAGATCAACGTGTATTAAGTTGATTAAAACGTTAATATGGGACGAGAATAAATTTTTCCTTTTTTTTTTTGGTCCTAGTGCGTCAATGAGGGTATTTTTACAATTTTTCTTCTCTTTCTTGTGTATATATGTATCATAAAATCTCAGGCCGTTACAACATTAAATTATAATTTATTTACATCATGATACGTTGATATTTATACGGAATTACTTATTTTTACGGTTAAAATAATAACATATTAACATGGTTTATATCCACTATTCGTTTTATAAATAATATAAATAGTTAATGTGATAATTAATTCAATCTCACTGCGCATTCGATCCGATGAAAATATTCGCCAGATTTATTATAATAGTTAATTATAGAAGTTTTTTTTCATTCCTCTGATATGACTACTCATCTCCTTTCATCTTGGGAGTATTTACAATTATAAATTTATACAATTCGATGTGTGAGTGTAAGGATTCGAAACACTTGATCAATCTGATTGTGACGTCATTTAGCAATCACTCAAATCATTCACAGCCATTCAAATTTAGAATTCACGCGTTCCTTCATCTCGAGGATTATTATCAAAGTTTAACGCTTTAGTTTATTATTTATCGCGACTTTGTTCCCTCAGTCAAATTTCAGGCTCTCGTGTGATGAATAATTTGTTAATTTTGTCGATATAATCGTAGAGTTTTAACGTTTCACTGTCACTCGTAGGGGCACACCTATATTAAACTTCCTTATTTACACCGTTTTTACACTGAATTACCTTTTTCTTCTTTGTTCAATTTTATCGCGTCGACTTATTTAGCAAAATTGCGACGATATCGTGTCAGCGAATCTATAAATGTTTTCTATTTATACGCTCTCTCGTAGTTGCCGATGTAATTACATATACCGAAGCGGCAGGAAGTGGATAATTACTATCCACACCGCGATTTTAATTCTTTGTCAAAGTTTGCTCGTCTATAACCGGAGCGAATACTGCTTTATAAAAATCATTCTCGTGCTGCTGGATGTCGGATACGACATACAACGCAAAAATATCAATAATATCAATAGACTCTACATGTATTCGTGCAATAAATCGTCTTTGGTAAACTCCAAAAAACGATTCTCGAAACACTTTCTTTCTTTTTAACCATAATTTAAGATTTTCGGCTGGGTTCGAAGCTCTAAAACGGAGACTCGGGATTGTCTCCTGCAGAATTCGACGTGTTTTGCCGGGTCCCGTTTTCCTCCTTTTCAACGCGTTCCGTGATCGTGGCCAGATCCTTCGAGGCCACGACGAGATTCTGTCTCCTAGCCTCCTTCTTCTCTCTTTCGATCTGTGAATGAAGTTTGAAAAATATCTCATATTACAGCGGCTGAATGTGTGGCGAGTCGATTTACCGACCTTGAAGAAGAGTCTGAGATAGTGGCAGGGAAATACGGCGCATTTTCCCCCCTCTTCGTCGGCGTCTATGTCGACGCCTCTGACGAGAACCGAATTACTGCAATTCAGTAAAACCAGAAAGGCGAAACATCCGAAATGCGTTATCCAACAGGATAACTCAGGGTCCTCCGGGAGGAGCCAGAGGCCCAGGACGTTCCAGACTCCTCGCCAGACGTTCACCGTCCCGGCAAAGCTCAGGAGGAGGAATACGTCCGCGGCTGCGAGCCGGGGAAGCCCCTTCAGGCGGGTGCAGACGTAGCGCATCAGGGGCTGCAGGGAAAATGTTATCACAACGATCGCGTAGCCGATTACCTGAAACACGCGGATTTCTTGGAGACTGAGAAACTCCAGAGGATCGAAAAGATGGGAGGTGACGACCCTAGACCGAGCGAATCCGGTGGTCAAGTACAGTGGAGCAAGTTCAATCTAGCCATTCATGGGATTAATGTCATCACATGGCTGAACATGCTAGAGCATTGCTGTGCCGGTTATCTAACCCACCTACTCGAACTAGAACCTCTATTATATAATCGGTTCTTGAGGTCTGCACTTATTCGTGCAATCTGAACCGCGACAAGTTGTACCGGAGCACTTTTCGATTGGCGAATGCAAGTCTGTGCTGCGACGGGATTGGCTCAAGGTGATCTGGACCAGCTCGCGGTGCCTGATTTCACGATTTACTAATTCTCCACAAATTGAGAATATCACACCGCAATTGTTGCGCTGAATCCGGTCAGGGTGGCCACTCGATTCCGCTCACAGAATTCCCTGACTTATATCATTATTTTTCCCTGATAATTCGATGTACGCTCAAAATTGTAATCACCTAGTTCATGCGTAGCCAAAATCTCATATTTTTAATCGCAGATGAAAATAAAATCGTCAAGAAGAAACGAAGAAAAAAATTACGACGGTAAATTTCACGGCCATGGTTTTTAAAATCCACGAATTGGATTAAATTCCCTGACATTTCCCGGTTTTCTCAGTATTCCAGGCGCTGCTGATCCACGAGTGAATGATTAATGGCTTTTCTTTTATCCCCTGTGCGCACGAGTCTCAAGTTTTGTTCTTCGCTGGTACCGCAATTGCTCCGATTATCAGATTTGTGATATCAAGTGTGGGTGGTCATGGTTAGTATGTTTGAAATAAAAAGTAGCCTTCATCTAGCTGTTATGTTCGCTGAGTGTCAAGTCTGTAGGAAATACGAGATTTCCGCGACGCTATGAAACATAATTAAGGTATACGAATTTCTTTCGTTAAGTAATCGAGTAATTTTCAGCAACTTTATACGGTAACGCGTTACCATTCGGTAAAGTAGTAAAAAGGTGATTTTGTGCGCCGTCTGATGACCGTCTGCGGCGACTTAAAATTGTCAAAAATCTTGTTTCGGAGACTTTTTATAAGAACGAGATAATCTATTCGCGTGGGTGTCGGTGTGGGTGTGACCGTTGAGCAATTTTAACTTAGTTAGTCTATTTAGAAATTGAACGAATGATTTTATTGGTACCATCGTTTGTCGTGTGATAAACAAGCGCTATTAAAGTGATATACATAAGTACATACGTCGCTACGGTCAGACATGTGCCTCGACAATCATGCAATTGGCGAACATTCAATTATATAATCGAAGCATTCGCGGCTTGGCCTAGTCCTGAGGCTCTTGTCGCCTCACAAACGTCTCACACTCGAGCGAGTACCGAATCGATACGCGCTACTTTCCTATTCCCAATCTGATCAGTTCTTTTTCAAAATTTCAAATCACTTCGTCCAGTCAAAAACTCACGCAGTTCGCACAGAGAGTGACGATCAATCCCTGATGCTTTGCACCACGCTTCAGAAAAAGAGAAAAACATTTTTATTGGACACAGACGAGCTGTCATCAGCTATAAGTGGTGAAGGTTTGGGCTGATCGTGAGTCACAGAGCTGTAGTGGAAATTGTATATGACAGTGTCCCCGGGTCCGCGGTTAAGGACCTCGTTTATTACCTTACCAAGCACTCCGGACTTTTTCCGTTTCTCATCGCGTTAAAAAATTGTGATCACATTCTTCGGCGGTTGGAGGTCTCATTGCTATTCAATTGGAAACAAAAATCACATTTTTGTTTCAACATAAAATGCCGGAATTTTGCAAGACACTCAAAAACTGAGTCGATTAGTTTTCTATTCATTTAGTTGTGAGTCCGGAACCTCGGATTTCAATTTTTTGATACAGTCTTATTTGTAGAACTATATGAATATTATATAATCTGATCGCAAGTAACAGGAAGTTGAAGTTGCAGACTATAATCAGTAAGTCATTGACGTAACTGGTCAATCAAATTCGACCATCTTGGCTAGACTACGAATGCACAGGTATTTATGTATACAGTCAATACTACCTTGGAATTGTTTTCGTATCATTTATTAGTTATGTCAATCATAAAGATTACGGCGATTTTTTTCTGATCATTTCATGTAATTTGAGTTTCATTTGTTCGAGGTAATCATCAGATTGCAGATTAGTGAAATTGGTCTTACCCAATAGCTTCTGTTGTGACATTCAGACTGAGCGTTTTCATAGAGTGAGGTCAAATTTTGAAGAGAATCATGGTCATCGAATTTTAACGAGGTAAATAATAACGTGATTAGGGTTCACTCACGATAGAGCCAACGGCTGAATACTCGGCGTTATCGGGGAAGAGGTACAAGTCGAAAAGTACCCAAACCCCACGCCAGACGAATACGACCAGCGTTCCAACCACCGCGACGCTGAACGCACAATCCAAGATGTAGAGAGGCCAATCCCTTGTACTCTGTAACATAAGAAATACGTCTAGGCACTGTTCCGCAGATCTCAGATGGTGAAGACTCGACAGAAGTCGTAGGGTGTCCCGATCTCGTACCTCAATACAAGTTTGATAGGAACACTTATCCTAATGCGTCAACATAACGATCATGAATCAGATACGGAGTCGCATGTGTAACCAATTCGACGAAGAACCAATCATTTCAATGAAGACATGAATCTATGAGTCTATGAGTTCGAACAATCAAGAAATGTGGGATTTTAACCAGGGACAAAATTTCCGGTTTCAGTACAGACAAAATCAGTGATATCGAATGGTATTACTAACTCCACATAAAATCAATGCCATCGATGTATCAAGAATTGTGAAAATTTTAATTACATTCTGTCAATTACTGTCAGTTTGTGAGGTTTTACTTTTGGGATCGATCATTGAAAAAAGTTTATTTATACGTTACTTTTGGGTAATGTGTAATTGAAAGCATGTTAATTATGAATTACTTTTTTAATTGGTCATTGAAAGAAGTTTAATTACACATTACTTTTGCGCTGGGCAATTGAAATTACATATTACGAAAGTAATTTGCAATCGAATTGGTGTTTTAATTATTGTAATTTGAATCGTTTATGAAGAAGAATAATGCTTATTTCCTCGTTTTGAGTTTGTGTGTACAATACCGATGTGACACATTTGTGAACCGGAAATATCATACGTCTGCCCTGATGACTGGTGTCTGTATTTTACAGTCCTCTTAGATTTCCTTATTTCCTTATTCCCTCGATACCGGTAGATTAAGATGCAATTTCACGCCGTATTAAGTTTCAAAATCCTCGTTTCCAAGCTCATAATAAACCTTGAATTCGAAGTTACGTGAACTTTCGTATCTTTTTCCAAACTCAGAGGTAGTTTAGTCCCGCGGTAACGCGATACTGACAAATTACACTCTCAACTTCCCAGTATAAATCTCACACGTGACTTTATATGACGAGCTTCTTCGCGTTCCTCGATCATATTTTCTGGTCTTTGCGAATAAAAAAAATGAAAAGATTGATTTTTGGTTCAAAAACGATTGAAATCAATCGCTAACTGGGAAATTGTACCCCTAAGTCTACGTCGAGCAATTACACCGGTAACCGATTGATAATAATTGCTCGAACAATCAGAAAATCTCCAAAGTCAAGAGTGCGGAGAGCGGAAACCGCCTACCTGATACCACTTGACGGACACATAGAATTACCTCTAGAGTAGATCGGATCTACTCGCGGGGCTCCACGTGGTTGCGACGTAATTCCGTTGGGTTTACCGCGCGCAAGTGATTAGTCCCATTTAAGAATCAGGCCGCTTACTAGAAGCTTGCTTTGTCTCGCTAAACTTTTCCCCCAGGTTCAGTTTAGTAAAAAAAGTTATATTTTCGAGCTCCGAAATTCTTCCAATGGCAATCAATTCGATTTATCTGTCCGGATTTGAGGTGAACCAGTGGAACTGAATTTTGTAACTCAAAATCGGTCATAGACGAAGGTTCGAACGATGACGTTTCAAAGCTCGCAAAAACAAACGCATTTAATTTCGCGTTCGATCGAGAAGGTAGGCATATCGAGTCCGCGGATACGTGTATGTGCGTGAAAACGGCGTACTGGAGTGTGACAGACAACCGGGGGACGTAACCGGAAACTGTGTATAAAATTATGTACAACGTCGCGCGCGCTTCGCCATGTGCGAAACCGCAGTCCTTATGCCGATACTCTGACTCCGCAGAAATTTACAAATCCATAAGTCCGTCATTTGAAAAGCAATCAGAACCAAGTATCCGAGGCAAAAACCCCGAGACCAATGCCTCTCGATATCTCGAAGCTTCCGTCTTTCGCACATATTTCTGGGGGTGTATTTTTGAGCCTATTTAATCGCAGACTTACGTCGACGCGAAACATCGTCGGCACGTCGAAGTAACCGGGAAACGAGTCGACGCTGAGGGCGAACGGAGGCGCCGAGATGTTCCTCAAGGTACGGAGAACGATGAGGGCGAGCAGAGCAACCCCAGTCGTGGTGACGACCATCAGGGGTTTGATTCCTGTGGTGACGTCGAGGGCCTGCCAGGCGCCACGCCATACGTTTACGCAACAGAACCCGAATACGGCGGTGTAGAGCCGTGACCCGAGGTAGTAGCACAGGCGGTGTTTATCCGGGTGAAAATAATCGGTGAGAAAATTTTGCGAAACACTGAATATGAAGAGACCGGAGAAACCGATCGCTATGGACGTTATGCAGCTGAGAACCTCGTCGTCTGGGAATATGTAGACGTCGCTCAGACCCCATGTTCCTCTCCAATAACCGACTACCGCTGGTGCAGCCACGCATGCCGAAAATACGCTGTCCAAAACTGTCAATACGGTGTAATGAACGCTTCTTGACGAACGATTTTCCAATGCTCCGGTAACGCTGGCCCCCCGAAGTTCTACCATTGTATCGAAAATTCGTTTTTCCCACCTTTCAGCACTCGATTTTATGCATCGTATATTTTTTATTCGCTGGATACTATCTACGAGATTTCGAGCTTTCAATTTCTGATCTTCGATATTTTCCTCTTGAATTCACACTCGTCTCTCCCTTTCTCTCCTCTTCGTCAAATTTCTGTACAGTCAAGTCATCGTTTGTCCTTTTGTATTTTTTTTAACTCAAGGATCCAAAAGAGATAGATAGAGAGGGCGAGCTTCGAGGTTTCTTTTCCACCGCAGATTCTGGAACTTGTAACTTTCAAACTCGGTACGATTTTGTACTGATTCAGGCGATCATCTTGCTTTTCCGTTATATCCGTTCCTCTGCATCGATGGGTTATCAAAGTTTTCGCGAAATTATAAAACTACTCCGAATTCGTCCGGATTGACAGGTCAGAGCCGGATACCGGGTGGATACTGGCTCGCTCCAGCCACCGCTATCTTTTATCAACTGTTGGGCAGAAACCAACACAACCTCGTCATCTCGTCGCACATAAAGTACTCGGGACCCCTCTTCTCCCCGCCCTCTCACGTGTAATGATCATCCCGGGCTACCGTATGTCTATTGTGGCACATATATTAGTATACGTATGAATATGTGGTGTATATAGCGCGAACGGTAACGGTGCACGCTGTACCCACCGTCACGAACCTCCTACGCCAGAGCCTAGCATCGCGCGGATGCGATTTTATCCGTTTTGCGAAGTGAAAGGAGCGGATCCGATCGGATCGGAAGCGATGAATGGTAAAAATCGTAGGGTTGCTCCATGGTTCACCGCACAAGGTGCGACGCCCTGTGAATCTGGTACGAAGTTGGGAAATTCAAACCGTAAACACAGGCAATGCGATTTTCATCGATGCGATTTAACCGTTTTTCGATACAGAATTTCGACTTCATGTCTGATTCGATGCTTCGAATTTTTTAGTTTGATAATGAGACAAGAGTTTCCTACAGTTTTAGCTGTGCACTTATCGTGAGGCGGTATAGAATCAGACAGGAATTGCTAGAATACTGACACCAACCCGCTTTAGCCAAAAAGCTCATCGCTTTTTTGCGTGAGGCACGATCGCACAGTGCTAGTGTGTTTTGAAATAGTGTTCAAAAACCCCCCAAAAAATGTCAAAATTTTTATTTGAAGCCAATAGACCGTAGTTCAATACCCGCTATTGTAACTTAAAAATTGACGAAGTTAGCGACCGCCGTTTCTAAACCGGAAGTCGGATCGGGAACACAAAGTCACTTATGCACACTTCGGCGTAGAAACAGTATCCTCTGAAAGTGTGTTTACGAGAAACTTGAACGGAAAAATCGTCAAAAATTTACAAAATTTTGATTCATTATCAGGAGGCTGTATTCTAAAGCTCGCTGTTGTACCCAGCAAACACGTATCCTTTCTGTTTCATAACATGGGACCCACAAAGCAACCTCACATCGGTTACCTCACATCAATATAAGTGTAATGTCACATTTGTAGGTTACTCGCGTATAACAAATGCAACGTAACTGTTATATAACCAGAGCCCTACAAAGTGACCTAACATCGGTTAGGTTGCATCAACCTCAATGTATTGTAACAGTTGTTACCTTCGTTCAGATGACAAAATGTGATTTCATACTGATATGGCTATGCACACATCGTTAGGTGGATGTTATATAACGCCATGTAACGTTCAGCGGTTTGAAAGCGCGCCAAATGGCGGCGTCCCGGTCGAGCGCCACTGCTCGAGGCCGCCATTTTCATTCTTACGCGTCTCCGGAGTCCCGGCGTGTGGCACGTGTGTTAAGTCGTATAATTCTCGATTAAAGTGGGTGTGAATAAATAAATAAATTGTGTCCAGTGACAAAAAAGGTGCAGCAGATCACAGGTAATGAATGTTTTTGATTTTCTATGGTATTGAGTGCATGTTATTTCCGGATATATTGATCTGAGATCCTAACCTTGAATTTACTTTGATATGGATGTGCGTACGATACGTAATCATACATCATAGACTCATTGTTATAAGTCCCTCATCTTTTTTCGAACCTTTATTGCAGGTACATATCAAAGAGACGCAAGAATCAACTCAGTTCCGAACTCGCTCGTGCAGCTATTGCTTCATGTATTTCGTTCTCTGGCTTAGATAACAATGAATCAAGAAGTGAATCTGTGCCTCCGCTGCCAGAATCAAGTAGATCGTCGGTTTCAGATATTTATGAAAATACTGTTGAAGAATTAACGTCAGCAGAACATGATGACACTCATTGTCAGTCAAACCATAGCGATGCTGACACTATCCTGAACCATAGTGATTCTCTATCCGATATGAGCCAGCGATTCGTCAGTGATGATACCACAATAAACGAAGAGAAATCAAGTCTGAGGCAGGATTTACAAAACTTGATCGTTGAGTGTAACGTACCTCGTGTAACGAATTAATAATAAAATAATAATAATGATAATAATAATAAAAATAAGATAGATGCATAGTTAACACATACTTGATAGACACATACGTATAATACAAAGACCTGTGATACATGTAAAACTGCAATAAAGAGATACTTATTAAATTGAAAAAAAAAACCAACATATAAGATTTATTGCTCATTATTGGAATTTCAAATTAAATCTATTGAGAGGAATATGCGCACAAAAGTCGAGCGAATATCCAGAATCTTGAGGCATATTCACTCGAGCGAGGGCGCAGATTCCTCCCTATAGATTCAGGTTGAGATGTACAGCTGTATATGCATATACAAACCTACTAACATTTCTACCACAAGGTTATGTAACGTGTTACCACTCGTTACCTAATTATGATCTTACTGTTAGATGTTGGCAACGTAACCAATAGTAACACGGTTACATGTATGTTATTTACATGTTACCTTGGACTGCATAGGAAATTACAAGCAACGACACAGTTGCATGTAACTAACCAGTTACCTTACGCGTTATATTTGGTTTGCTGGATGTTACCTTCTAGTTATACAAACGTGTCTGCTGGG